>JASCZI010030652.1:27759-42384 GCA_036250425.1 Stylosanthes scabra
AACCATAGACGGAAGCCTACGTTCCGTCACCATTCCATTTTCACCAAATGCTAAGGTCACAAAATAATCTGTCCCAAAAAAAATTGAAGGTTATATAATAGGTACATGATCCCAACTATATGCACCAAATCCGAAAGAAACAGTTTGGTAACAATAATTTTTTAATCATAGATAACTATAACTTTTTTATTTTAGCTTTTGTTTTTATTTAGTAATTATTATTGAATTAAATGCAAGATATTAAATATTATAAATATATGCTTACAGACGTTATTTATATGAAATTATAATTTTTTTTATAACAATTTTATTATTTATATACTAAAATTAGTCACTAAAATCAGCCATTGTATATTTATATATAAACACATGTGTAGTTTTATTATTTTTAATATAATAATTTTAGGTGAATAAGTGGTTTTGTCAACCAAGTGCTTAACCAAGCAAACTTGTCCACGTGCCACCATCCTCCTTATTATAACGAAATATAACGTCTTCTTTTTCTTTGAGACGCACCAAAATCACAAATATGTTTCTTTTCGTTTTTCGTCTTCTTAACAATTTGTTCTTCGTTTTCGTTCTTGATTTTGTTCTTGATTTGGTGATTAGTGATTTCTTCTTCTTCTGCGTGATTTTGCAACGTTCTTCCTCTGCATTGTTCTTTTGCGTCGCGATCTACGTTGTTTACGTCAGGTAAGCACATTTTTATGTTTGCAACATTGTTAGATCTCATCCTCCTTTTTGTTCTTCTTCTTTTGTTGTTAGATTTCTATTTTCATTTTCGTTGTTTTGATTTCTGTTAGGAGGAGGAGGAAGAGGAATGAAGGAAGGAAAGAAGAAGAACAAGAAGAATAAGAAGAAGATTTCATTTCTGTGCATTATTGCTTTTTATTCTGTGCAGTTTTCAACTTATTTCTGTGCATTATTGATTTTATCTCTGTGCAGTTTTTTAAAGAATAAGAACAACAACAACGACAACAATGTAAAACAGAGAAGAAGAAGAAGAAGAAGAAGAAGAAGGAATGAATGAAGAATGGAAGGAAGAAGAAGAAGTAGACATGGAAGAAGGAAAGAATGAAGGAATGAAGGAATTTATTTTCGTACATTATTGCTTTTCTATTTCTGTGTAATTTCTAACTTATTTCTATGCAGTTTTTTAAAGAACAACAACTACAACCATGTAAAGAAGAATGAAGGAAGGAATTTATTTCTGTACATTATTATTTTCTGTTTCTGTGTATTATTGCTTTCTATTTCTGTGCAATTTCTAACTTGTTTCTGTGCGGTTTTTTAAAGAAGAAGACGACGACGACGAAAGAGGAAGAAGAAGGCACTGCAGAAGAGGAGGAAAACGAGGAAGACGACGACGACCAAGAAAGAGGAGGAGGAAGAAGACAACGATAATGGATGAGGAGGAGAAGAAGGTTTGGAAGAGCAGTGTGTGGACATGCGTTTTTGGTGGTGAGAATGGACAGTCAGTGTGGTTGTATTGTTGCAAGTCTACTTGATTAACCACTTTGTTGATCAATTTACTTGTTTAAATAGCATAATTATTTTTAATATATGTTTTGTATTTTAATATGTATTATATTCCTATAACTTTGGAATCTATAAGAAACATTTTTCGCCATTTTCACAATTATACTTTAGGAAACATTTGAAGATATTAGACTCAATACCACATTCAGTTCATCTTTAACTCCAATCATAAGAATCAAGATTCCAATATCCTCTTTTATTACAACTATAATACCATGAAGCCTTTGTTCATCATAGCACTTCATTATTGTGGTCCCCATCAACATGCTCTTCTAATACATCTACAAGGGTCAAAGTTGAAGTTCAACAATCCACACATGTTTCAGAGCAATTCCTCCAAGGAAGACTAATCCCACACAAAACATGTAAAACTCATATGATTAGCAGTTTCAACACCTTAATGTCAACATAATTATATCAATATCAATGTCATAACTAGCTTTGTATCTCCCTCCTTTTCTTAGCCTCTTTTGTTTAATTTAGATTTTTTCTTCCGATAGGTAAATAATTCAGTTTTCTTTTTTTGTTTTTTTAAGTAATTTAGTTTAATATATGCAACTAAAAAAATTAACAAAGAGGCAAACCCGATTAAGAATGATATCAATTATCCAATTTTAAAGAACCATATATGAGTCCTTCTATGGCGGAAGCAATCACATTGAGAGTTTATGAGATTACATGGATTCTCTTTCTATTTGTCAAAATATTTGAGCAAAACTGAAGAGGTAAAAGAGGAAAAAAACAACACTAGGGTCTATCTTCTAGAACTGCAATGAAGAAAGCATAACCAAAGGATGGAAAACATCACCACAAAAAAAATGTACTTTCTTCCACGTTTACCTATTCAGTTATTTTCCAAGGGGAAACAGAGGAAATAAATTAGAGAAAGAGTGAGACCATACCTTGTCTCGGTTTCACAATTGCTTTATTTGGATAAACATCATTCACATTTAGCAAAATATATGCATATTTATTGCTCTACCTGTCAATTTCTGAGATAAAAGAAGTGTAAATCACTCTCCTTAGTACCATATGTCACAAAATTTGATACCTTCTACCTACCAATATGTGACAAAAACTAACGATGCCTACCAGATCAGAAGCATAAAAATTGGTGAGGAAGCAGGAATATTTTCATTGGCATCAACTAACAAAATTCCAACATCCAACTTAGAATAGAAAATAAAAAGTTAATTCCTAAAGCTTGTATAGTTTTCCTAAAGCTAATCTCTTCAAATGCCAACGTTACTGCCTCTAAGGTTTGTTTGCCACAAGATTTCCATCTTGAATCTTGAAAGGGCCAACCTCGGAGAGAAGGTCCACCCATGATGTTTGATATCCCTCTCGAAGCAAGGATTGAGCCTCACAATAACCATAAAGAAATTGTTCAGTGACATCACTAGCACCGGTTTTAACATGGCAGGTTTTCATCTTCGACTCAAGAAATTGAGGTATCGAGGATTCAACAAGTTTCCCCGCTAAAGGCCCAAATGTCAACAGATTATAAGCTTTCCGGTAATGCAGAGTAACCTACACCATCCCAATCAAACAATTTAACAAATCAAGATTGACACTAAAAAAATCAATTGAAAAGCTAGAAGACGATACATACAGGATATCCAGGAAATGATGATCCATCAGAATGGGAATGGGGATGGGAATGAGGATAATTCTCTTTTAAGTCAGCAATCTGAGCGGTTATTATCTTGCCCAGCATTTGGACGCATTTTATTGACAAGTCAATGGTGGCAGATGCCTTTTTAGTATCAAGCTTGGACAGTAGGTAGAACCAATATGAAGCATCATTTAAGGCGTCCATGGCAGCGCAATGGCCTTGGATGGCAGTGAGATTGCAGGAGAGAGAAATGTTGTGGCACAGGGCTCCCAAGTTGAATAGAACAGAGGCCTTCTCAAGATGGATGTTGTGCTGAGAAGAGTATTCTTGTGGGTTGAAGGCATTGTACCAAACAAAAAAAGATGAGTTATGTGAATTAGTCATGGGGAACAAAGGCTCAATTATGCAAAGGCATTTGAAATAGCAGATGAGACAGTCACGGCCAATGGGTAGAGAGAGGTCGTCACGCTGCATTTCACTACGCAATTTGTTTAGCATTTGGAAAAAGCCATCTACTCTATTTGCCTCACTCTCAGAGTATATAAGGGCAACATAATTGCGCAGGGGCTTATAAAGGCCCAATGGGTCACTCTTCTTCAAAGGAATTGACAACATATGTGAAGAAGATGAAGATGAGAGAATTGTCGAATTTGTTAGATAAGGAGTCCCACGGGTTGGCAACTAGCTTCCCATCATCGGTAAGCTTGAAAGAGCTGTACTCAGAAGAGGAGGTCAAGGTATGGAATTCGTTGTTGCTTCACATATTCGTGCTTGCAAATCTTTTCAAATAATTTTTCAGTGACAGATTCTGCATCAAGATCCGGAGGACAGGATTGGAACAATGAAGTCATGCAACAAATTCCTCTAACTAATTTTCCAGTGACAGATTCTGCATCATGATCAAGAGAACAAGATTGGACCAATGAGTATTCTTCAGTAAGGATGGATGATCGCCTCTGAATAAACTCCGCCTGAAAGAAGACCGTCTTCTGGTAAAGATGAGTTATCCAGGTTGGGTCATATGAGGAGACATGTTTGTATGCAGCTGAATCAAGTCGTATCAGATAATATGCTCTACGATAATCCCTAAAAACCTACATCATCAATTCATCACCATCATCATCATCATCATCCTATTAAAAATCTAAAATAGAAAAGAAATAATATAAAATCAATCAAGAGTCAAGACTGACTGTTATACCGGATCACTCTTCTTCACTGGGATTGATAGCACCCTTTCCGGGTTCAACAACCTAGGTTTATCGTTGGCTTCGTTGCTCATGGCGACGGCGAATCAGGGATAGGGTAGGATAGGATTATGAATCAGAAAATCGATGAAAATTGAAATTATTCCGCACTCTCCCGTTCCCTTTAAGGATTTAAAAGTTCCTTAGCTCTGAGGCGTTGCACTGTGCTAATGAAGTTTCAATTGATATGACTGTTAAAAATTATCTGAAAAATAATTGAAAGTCATAAAATTTATCCTAATTATTAATCTAATTTTACTTAGAAAATTTTTTATATTTTTTATATTTTAAAAAAATAATATTTATGATTAAATTATTTACTCTTTTAGGTATTTAGCCTATAATTAAGTTTAAATTTTAGTTCTCTTTATCAAAATTTAAATTATTTATATTAGAGATAATTTGTAATTAAATTATATACTTACCCAATTTATTTTATGTTAAAATTAGTTTATAATAAAATTTCATTTCTTCTTATGTTATAATAAAAAATTCCAACTTTCATTTATTTTCTTATTTGAGTATATAATATGTAAAAAATTAACATGAAAAATAATACAAAAATGTGTCATGTACTGGATACTAATAAGATGAGAGTGATCAAAGCAAAACTGAGTAAGCCA
Source organism: Stylosanthes scabra (assembly GCA_036250425.1). Classification (NCBI taxonomy): domain Eukaryota; kingdom Viridiplantae; phylum Streptophyta; class Magnoliopsida; order Fabales; family Fabaceae; genus Stylosanthes; species Stylosanthes scabra. The sequence goes on from JASCZI010030652.1 coordinate 32,784, forward strand.
AAGAAATAAATATAATAACAATGCATTTAAATTAAATGTTTTATGTTTTTAGTTTCAAATGTTCTATTTATAGAAAATACAAAGTTGATTGATTGTTGGTTGTTTTAGGTTTCAGATGTTTTATTTATTTTATTATGAACATTTTACAAATAATAATTACGGATGTTCTATTTTTTGTTGATTAATTTATTGATTAAAAAAATACTAATTACTATTACAAGTCATACATCAATAAATAATAAGGACTCTTCAGAATATATAAGTATAAAACATCTCTCACTTTTTGAAATTGAGTTAGGTCTACTCAATTTTAAATATGAGAGCCTATCCAATCTCATATTGTTCACACCAATTTTAAATATGAGGGAAAAATTATATTGCAAACAGATGGCCAACTTTAATTATTCATGAAAATCAATTGGTGACATGTCACTCTGTAATTGCATCCTAAGATACTAAGCCTCAAATAAAAAGCACCTAAAGATGAAATACTGACGGTGACATACTGAGCCTCAATATCCTCTTCTGTTACTACTATAATAATACCATGAAGCCTTTGTTCATCATAGTCATAGCACTAATAACATCTCGTTTTAGCCTTGTATAGTTGTATCCCCCTCCTTTTCTTAGCCTCTTGTTACTTTTAAGTGAATCAGTTTTAATATATACAACTGTGATTTAGATTGTAGTTTACAGATTTTTCTAACCAACCTGTTTGAGTTATATGACATACTCAAATCCACAATCGATTTGTTCAGATGTTGCTTTCCATTTTAATCAATTGAAATCAGGAGTTCATACGTGACAAAAACCAACAATGGCTGCGAGATTAGAAGCATACAAATTGGTGAGGAATAAGCAGGAACATTTTGGGGCATCAACAGACAAAATTACGAGGATAGTATTTTTACTATTTTCACAAAAAATTCTAGCATCAACGAACAAAATTCAAACAACCAACTTAAAAAAGAAAACAAAAAAAGTCAATTCCTAAACTTGTTTATGAATTTAAAAAAAAAAAATACTTCAATTAAATTTTTGAAAATTTGGTTGATTTTTTTCAAAAAAATACTTTTATTAAAAAAATATATAAATTACTAATTTTTTCAAGAAGTCAACGATATCTTGCCTTATAAAAACAAAAAGAAGTTTCTATATAAAAAAAAATCCTTTTAAATAAGACGTACATAATCCAACTTAAAAAAGGAAAATAAAAAGACAATTCCTAAACTTGTTTAGTTTCCTTCCAAGGCAACGTTACTGTGGTGGTCACCGACGAGCTCATCTCCTCCAATGTCAAAGTTACTACCTCTAAAGTTAGCCACAATATCTTCACCCATAATCTTCAAAGGGCCAAACTCGGAGAGAAGGTCCAAGCATGTTGTTTGACATACGTCTTGAAGCAGGGATTGAGCCTCACAATACCCCGAAAGAAATTGTGCAGTGACATCACTAGGGCCACTTTGAACATGGCAGGTTTTCATCTTTGTCTCAAGAAATTGAGGTATCCAGGATTGAACAAGATTCTCAGCTAAAGGGCCCGAATGTAGACAAATCATAACATTTCTAATAATGCAGAGAAACCTACATCATCCCAATCACACAATTTAACAAATCAAGAATCAACTGCACTAAGAAAAAATCAAATGTAAAGCTAGAAAATAATACATACAGGATATCCAGCTATTGGTGATCCATCAGAATGGGAATGAGGATTCCTAGTCAAGTCAGCAATCTGAGCAGTTATTATGTCACGCACCATCTGGATGCACTCTAATGACAAGTCAATGGTGGCAGATATTTTGTTAGCCTCATGCGGCAGCATTAGGAACCAATGTAAAGCATCATTTAAGGCGTCCATGGCAACATAATGGCCTTGGATGGTGGTGAGATCGCAGGAGCTAGCAATGAGGGTGCAGAGGGCTCCCAAGTTGAATATAACAGAGGCCTTCTCCAAGTGAATGTTGTGCTGAGAAGAGCCTTCTTGTGGGTTAAAGGCATTGTACCAAACAAAGATAGGTAGGTTGGATAAGTTAGTCATGGGGAAAGAGGTCTCAATCATGCAAAGACATTTAAAATAGTGAATGAGGCAATCATAGGTAGAGAGAGGCCATCACGCTGCATTTCACTACGCAATTTGTTTAGAATTTTGAGAAAGCCTTCTACACTCTTCGCAACACTCACAGAATACCTAAGGACAAAGTAATTGCGAAGGGAGTTATAGAGGTCCAACTGGCTCACTCTTTTTTAAAGGGATTGCCAGCATATGTGATGAAGATGAGAGGATTGCCAAATTTGTTGGATAAGGAGGAGGCATGTCCCATGGTTTAGCCACCAGTATTCCACCATGGGTAATCCTGAAAGGGCTGTGCTCTGAGAGGACAAGGTCAAGGAATATTCGTTGTTGCTTGGGTATCCACTGGTTAGTGCGTAGACAAATTCCTCTAAGTAAGCTTTCAAGAGGAGGTACATGGAATAATTCGAATGTTTTAAGCTCGGAAATTGGTACGATGGATGATTGCCTCTGGCGAGCTTCCTCATGAAAGAATTTCACCTTTAGGTGAAGATGAGTAATCCAGTCTCTGTCAAAATTCACGATATATTTGGTTACATCCGAATCACTTAGTAGCAGATCAAATGCTCTCCCATGATGCTCAGAAATCTACATCATCATCAATTCATCATTATCTTATTGAAAATCTAAAATTCAACAATAACATAAACTCACTCAAGAGTTAAGACTGACAGATTTAAACTAAATGGCAAATGGATGTAGTTGGAGAAGAAAGGTCCTATTCTGTTGTTGGTGCTGTCAAGTTATTGCTGTAATTTGAGCTCCGAAGCCTGAGCAGAGAAGAGGCTGTGTAGACTCTCGGCAACAAGAAGAGTCAAGTCGAGGGTGACAGAGACGTCCATGGCAAAAACCTTCCAAGAGTTTCAAGTAGAATTTGGCGGCGTCATTGAAGGCGTCCATTGCAAGGTGACGGCCAAGAGGGGTGGTACGGTCGAAATTGGCCCCGATCTGGCTGCATATAGCGCCAAGGTTGAAGAGAACAGAAGCCTTCTCCAATTGGATGCTGTTGCCCTGAGAGGAGACACTATTATCAAAGGCATCGTACCAGTAAAAGACCATAGGATCAGAGTCGGAGGAGAAAGCGATGAAAAGAGGCTCAACCATGGAAAGACATTTAAAGTAGTGGATGAGGCAGTCACCTTGCATGGGAAGGGAGAGCTCATCTCTTCCTTCCACCATGTCCATGCGACATTTGTTTAGGGTTTCGAGAATGCTTTCAACTTTCTTAGCATCCCTCTCTGAGTATTTTGTGGCTACCAACTTGCCTAATGGCCGGTACAGCTACACCGGATCACTCTTCTTCACTGGAATTGACAGCACCTTCCCGGATTTGAGTTCGGATTCAACAAATTATGGTTGGTGATGGCGACGGGCAGATCAGAATAAGAAAGGATTAGGAAGCTCAAAAATTAGAACTGGAAATTATATGGTGTGGTTTGGGAAATCCTACCACCTGTTTTAAAATTTTCAAAGAAATAGAATTGAATTGAATTCGAATTGATTTCCATTAAAAATTAAATTAATTTAATATTTATTAATTGAATTAAATTTTTTATTTCGATGAATTTACCCTTCGTTCAAATTATATCATATTTAAATAATAAATATACATATTTAATTAAATTATCAATAATTCTATTTGTAAATCAAAATCAACTACTAGTGTATAATACACATTGGAATACAAATTATCAATAATAAATATTTTTTTTCAAGTAAAATAGATTTTTTTAATAGTAATTTAGGTAATCAAAAAAAATCCAGCCAACATCAGTCAACAGCTTAAATTTGATGTTTTATTTTTTTAAGTTTTAGATGTTTTATTTTTAAAAAATTATCTATAGAGTTATATGTATATTTGATTCTTGATTGTGTGATATATGATGTTTTGTTTTTAACGTTTTGAATGTTTTCTTTAAGTCTGATTTGTTGGTAAGAAAAATATTGGTTATCTATAATTTTTAAAAAAAAATATAAATTGTATCTTTTGAAAGAAGATATTTTTTATTTTACTAATGTTTTTTGTTAATAGAAATTTGTCAAACATAAAAAAAAAATATAAATTTTTTAATAGAAATATATTTTTAATTAAATAATAATGTCCAAACATGCTTTAATCCAACACAAAATAAGTAAACTCATATATAATTAGTTGTTTTGAAACTTAGATTGCGAGACTAAAATTGAAAACTTAAATTGAATTAAATTTTTTATTGTGTTTAGTTTAAAATTTATTAAGAGATAGATACTGTGAGGTATAGATTGAATTAAGTCAATAGAGGCGGAACAAAGACTAATATAAAAATTTTTAATGTTGAGTGAGTGTATTTGAATAAAAAAAGTTATTAAAATTTTAATCACAATCTCGAATCCACAGTCCTATTATCTGGAGTTACTGAAAATATTAAAATTTTAAGGACTAAGATTGAAATTCATCCACCAAATACAATACTGAGTCTCACTCTTCTAATTTCGATATGAATACTCAAAACCAAACGTTACCTTAATGTCAACATAATCATATCAATATCAATCAATATCAATGTCATAATAACTAGCCTTGTATCCCCATGCTTTACTTAGCTTCTTTTGTTACTTTAAGTAATTAGTTTAATATATGCAACTGTGATTCAGATTGTAGTTTACAGATTTTTCTAACTAACCTCTGTTTGAGTTATATGACATACTCAAATCCATAATCCATTAGTCCAGATGCTGCTTTACATAACAAAAAAAATGAGAAGTAAACCTTCAACCAGGTTAGATAAGAAAACCACATGCTCATGCTTTGCAAAATTGGGTCAACAAAATCAGAAATGGAAAATTGGAAAAGAAAAAAAAAAGGTTTTAACAAAGGAGGCAAACCTGATTAAGAATGATATCAACTATCTAATTTTAAGGAACTGTATACGAGTCCTTCTATAGCAGTCAGCAGGAGCAATCACATTGAGAATTTATGAGATTACACGGATTCTATTTCTATTTGTAAAAATATTTGAGAACTGAAGAGATAAAAGAGGACAAATCATAGGGTCTATCTTCCAAAACTGCAATGAAGAAAGCAGAACAAAACAATGGATGCCGCAGCACATCAGGAAAATTGTGTAAATACAAACAATAAATTTGGAAGTATTTGAGTAACTCCATAAGCATAGTTTTAAAAAAGAATAATTAATTAATCTCAAACAAAGGACATTTGTTAGAATGAAAGAATATAACCACAAAAAAGATGTACCTTCATCCACGTTTACCTAATCTGCCATTTTCCAAGGGGAAACACAGAAAATAAATCAAAGACCACCATACCTTCTTAAGGTTTCAAAATAACTTCACAATTCCTTTATTTGGAAAACATCATTCACATTTAGGAAAATATATGCATATTTGGTACCATATTTTACAAAATTTGGTATGCTCTACCTACTAATATGTGACAAAAACTAACAATGGCTACGTGATTAGAAGCATACAAATTGGTGAGGAATAAACAGGAATATTTTCACACGCATCAACAAACAAAATTACTGATGATAATATTTTCACAGAAAGAGTTTTAGCATCCAACTTAAAAAAAGAATAAAAAGTCAATTCCTAAACTTGTTCAGTGTCTCCTCCAATGCCAAAGTTGCTACCTCTAAAGTTAGCCACAAAATTTCCATCCATAATCTTCAAAGGGCCAAACTCGGAGAGAAGGTCCAAGCATGATGTTTGACATCCCTCTTGAAGCAGGGATTGAGCCTCACAATACCCGAAATAAATTGTTCAGTGACATCACTAGGACCAGTTTGAACATGGGAGGTTTTCATCTTCGACTCAAGAAATTGAGGTATCCAGGATTGAACAAGGTTCTCAGCTAAAGGCCCGGATGTCAACAAATCATAAGCTTTCTGATAATGGAGAGAAACCTACATCATCCCAATCACACAATTTAACAAATCAAGATTGAAATCAATCAGCTGCACTAAGAAAAAATCAACTGTAATGCTAGATAATAATACATACAGGATATCCAGCTACTGATAATCCATCAGAATGACAATGAGGACTCCTTTTCAAGTCTGCAATCTGAACAGTTATTATCTCGCGCAGCATCTGGATGCACTCCAATGATAAGTCAATGGTGGCAGATACTTTCTCAGCCTCAAGCGGCAGTATTAGGAACCAATGTGAAGCATCACTTAAGGCGTCCATGGCAACATGATGGCCTTGGATGGTGGTGAGATCGCAGGAGCTAGCAATGAGGGTGCAGAGGGCTCCCAAGTTGAATAGAACAGAGGCCTTCTCCAAGTGAATGTTGTGCTCGAAAGAGTCTTGTTGTGTGCTGAAGGCATTGTACCAAACAAAAATAGGTGGGTTGGGTGAGGTAGTCATGGAGAAAAAGGTCTCAATCATGCAAAGACATTTAAAATAGTGAATAAGGCAGTCACGGCGAATAGGTAGAGAGAGGTCATCACGCTGCATTTCAATGCGCAATTTGTTTAGGACTTTGACAAAGCCTTCTATGCTCTTTGCCACGCTCTCAGAATATGTTAGGACAAAGTAATTGCACAGGGAGTCATAGAGGTCCAATGGCTCACTCTTTTTTAAAGGGATTGCGAGCATATCTGAAGAAGATGAAGATGAGAGGATTGCCAAATTTGTTGGATAAAGAGGAGGCGTGTCCCATGGTTTAGCCACCAGTATTCCACCATGGGTAATCCTAAAAGGGCTGTGCTCTGAGAGGACAAGGTCAAGGAATATTCGTTGTTGCTTGGGTATCCACTGGTCCGTGCGCACGCAAATTCCTCTAAGTAATCTTCCAAGAGGAAATAATTGGACTACATCGAATGTTTTAGGTCGCTTGGATTTTGGTAGAATGGAAGATCGCCTCTGACGAGCCTCCTCCTGAAAGAATTTCACCTTTTGGTGAAGATGAGTAATCCAGTCTTTGTCAAAATTGACGACATATTAGGTTACAGCAGAATCACATAGTAGCAGATCAAATGCTCTCCAATAATGCTTGGAAATCTACATCATCATCAATTCATCGTCATCATCCTGATGAAAATCTAAAATAAAACAGTAACTTAAACTCAATCAAAGCTCAAGACTGACCAATTCAAACAAAACGGCAAATCGATGTTGTTGGAGAGCGTTATTGGTGTTGTGAAGTTGTTGCTCTAATTTGAGCTCCAAAGCCTGAGCGGAGAAGAGGCTGTGCAGACTCTCCGCCACGAGGAAAGTCAAGTCAAGGGTGGCGGAGATGTCCATGGCAAAACCGTTCCTGAGTTTCAAGAAGAAATTAGCTGCGTCATTGAAGGCGTCCATTGCAAGGTGACGACCAAGGACGGTGGTGAGATCACAATAAGAGGCCCCAATCGGCTGCATACGGGGCCAAGGTTGAAGAGAACAGCAGCCTTCTCCAATTGGATGCTGTTGCACTGAGAGGAGATTCTATGTTCATGCTGAGAGTAGAAGGCGTCGTACCAGACAAAGATAATGGAATCAGAATCAGAATCGCAGGAGGGATAACGGTGAAGAGTAGCTCAACCATGCAAAGACATTTGGGGTAGTGGATGAGGCAGTTACGTTGCATGGGAAGGGAGAGCTCTTCTCTTCGCTCCACCGACATTTGTTTAGGATATCGAGAACGCTTTCAACTTTCTGTGCATCACTCTCTGAGTATTTTGTGGCTACCAAGTTACGTAAGGGCCGGTGAAGCTCCACCGGATTACTCTTCTTCACTGGTATTGACAGCACCCTTTTTGGATTTGGGTTTGGGTTCGGGTTCAACAACTTCCCATTATCGTTGCTCATGACGACCGCGAATAGGATTAGGAATCAGAAAATCGACGAAAATTGAAATTGGATTTGTATATTCGGCACTCTACCATTCCGCTTTAAGGGTTTAACCTACCAACTATTAATTGGATTGATGTTTACTTGGGAAACACGCTTATCGATTTGTACGGGCGGCGTGGCATTGTTGATCGGGCTGAAGGAGTATTTGAACATGAAATAATGGATGAAAGAGAAAAAAATATTCCTACCCTTTCTCACTTTCATGTTCTAGATGTGCTTTCTCAAATGTACTTTGATCACTATTTTAATTTAAATTAATAATTTATTTACTATGCAACATCAAAATATATATGAATGAAATGAAAAAATTGTGTTTATATTTTACTGAAATCCCTTTTTTTAATAAGTTATTGAAATCATAATTTATTTATAATCTTATATATAAATTATATAAATTTTTCTATTATTTATGGATGAGATTAGTAAAAGCGGATACATTTATTTTGCCACAAAACCTATTGATTAGCTTATTAGTTCGTTTAAGCAACTATTGGTCAACAACAAATCCTTAAATGAAATTCATATCCGCAGTGGATTAGTTATTGATCTGTCGAATCGAGGGATGCCAAAAGAAACTTGCTAAAATAATACTTAATGAACAAATTAATGGCAAGACTAAAATGATAATCATTTAATTTTAACTAATTAAAAAAAATTATAAAAACAAAAAAAATGTATAATGACCAAAATCTTATTTAAACTTAAATTATTTGCCGAAAAGTTGTAGCTCATATGACATTATTCCCTCTCTATTATAAAAGATTTCGGATTCGAGCCTCACCGAACAAAAAAAAACAAAAAAAAAAACTAAATTATTTGACAATTTATTGTAGGTTGTATGTCAGTTCTATTTTCACTTGAGTAATGATAGATATTTAATTTAATTACAATTAATAAATTAATAAATGGAAACAAAAACTAAAACAGAAAGATTATGGCTATAGCTAAAAATTTATGCTTACCAAACTTTTTCTTCTAGTTTCTATATAAGCCCTTTTTTCAAAATATCTCTAGCTGCTATGATGCTCATCAATTTTCAATTCCTTATTATACAGATATTCAAATGCAAAAATTTAGAAAAATTATAGTTTTCAGGGTGTTACTCGAAAATAAAATTATTTCCAAAAATGAGATTTCGAAATTCATGAATCGATTCCAAGGACAAGATAGATTTCGAAAACCGTAACTTGGCTTCTGAAAGAAGATTTGCTAGAAGATTGGCCAGACAGGATTCTCGATATTTTTAAAGTTAAGTTCAAAGCTTGAAGTGTCGATTTCGAAGTATAGGAGGATGACAAAGGTTGGAATCTTTACTTTCAAGAACACACACTTTACAATCCTCACATCCCAGCGACTTTCTCAGTATTGTCAAAGTCCCAGTTATGGTTCCTTCCAATCTTTTCCAGTTTTCAGTTTTATTTCCAGTTATCAGACTCATGGTTTTTAGTCTTACCTTTTGATTCTTTGAGTTTAGTTCATTAGTCATTTATCGTTATGATTTATGTTCTGTTAAGTTATTCTTTTACAGTTTCATACTAGAATAGCATTTGTTTTTTTTTCTTTTAAACTGCACACTTCGAATTTCTGTGAAGTGTTTATGTATTTGGACTCTGAATGCAATTCCAGTTTCTTCAATTCTGCACTTTTAAATATTTTGATACACTTCATTGGCTGGTACTCACTCTC
>JASCZI010030653.1:0-11875 GCA_036250425.1 Stylosanthes scabra
ATATATATCACTCAAACCAGCAGCAACAACATAGGCTTGACAAATTTCTACTGATTTAGCAATCACAAATTATGATGCATATACACTTAAGTCTGATCTCACAAAATTAATTAAAACCTAATGAAATATTTGTCAATCAAAATCAGATCAAGCACATGCAAATTACATCTCAAATCATTTCCATTATCATGCAAAACCATTTTCAATTTTAAATTAAAATAGAAACAAAGATCACAAAAATCACAATCAACATCTCAGATTCAAATTGAGATGAAATCAAACAAATTACATCAAAATATCGAACCGGTTCCATGCATATACAGTTCAGTCTCAAAACATTTGTTATCATCCAAAACAGTTAGGAATTATCACTCATTTCAGCTATGCTTATCATCCGAAACTATTTTTTCAAATTTGAATTAAAAATAAACTTCGCGCGCAAAAATAAAAATGAAGGAACTCAACTATGGTTTAATAGATTGACTCACCTTCGTTGAAGTTGAAGAACGACGGCGAACGACGGCGGTTGAAGCACGACGGCGAACGACGGCGGTTGAAGAACGACGGCGAACGAAGGCGGTTGAAGAATGACGGCGATTGAAGGATCTTGACGGCAGTTGAACGATCTTGACGGCGGTTGAAGGATCTTGACGGCGGTTGAAGGATCTTGTCGAAGGTGAAGAAGATATGAAGGTGAAGAAGAGGATGATTATCACCGGCGGTTGTTGAAGAAGACGGTGAGGATCGACGGTGGAGATGATAGGTGGAAATGAATGTGGTTTAAGGAAGGTGGAGATGATGGCGGAGAATAAGGCGGTGGAGAATAAGGCGTTGAAGATGATGGCGGTGGAGATGATGTTGGTGGTGATGTTAGGGTTCTTTTACTGCTGTAAAAGATTTTTGGATGATTTTTTTTTTTTTTTTGGTAATAAGATTTTTGGATGATAGTGGTTGTGAAATGTGTGTAGTTAGGAATTAGATTGTTGGTTGAGTGGATGATAGGGGTTTGGGCTAACAAGAAAACATTTTTGGTGATAAGCTGGGTGGATTGGTCTGGGCTCCGTGTTTTTGGGTTGGCTGGATCCATGTTTTTTGTTGGCTACGTATGGGCCCCTTATTGTGGGCTCCGTAGCATTACTGTTTAAAATTAATTCGAAAAGACCATATTGTTCTTTCAAGATTAATGTTATTTAATGAAATTAAAATGTCCAAATATAGTTTGTATTAGATACCAAAGTTACCCAAAATTTTAATTTCGCTAAAAAATAATGTTGTCGAATTTTGTGAAGAATAAAACTGTGTGCTGATATGGATGGCATTGTCGTAAAAAACGTTCTTTCGACCTCAAATACTCCTGTTTCTGATAGAAACTCTCTTGTAACCTCTACCGGTCTATGTTTAGGAGACGCTGATGACGTTATTTTTATCCTTTCGAGAATGCATCGAGCGGATAGTTGGTACGAAGAAGAAGATGAGCAAGCTAGTGATGAACCATTTATGATTTAACCTCTATCATAAGATCAAAGTTCTCGTCCCTTCTCTCTCCCTCTCTCTCTTTCTCTTTATCTTGTACTCTATCATTCTCTCTACCCATCTTTTTATATCTCTTCATCTCGCTCCCCACCTCTCTCCCCTGCCTCTCCCCTTAGCTTATTCCCTCCTTTCTTTCTCCATTTTTTTAGGTTCTATCTCTCTCCCTCATGCCATCATTCTCCTTCAATCTCTGCCCCACTACTTCTCTCCCTTGTGCCATTATTGTGTCTCCTTCAATTTCTTTATCGAGTTTGGTGTGATATTGACACTTTAATAATATCAATTCCTTTGTTGATCTTTGATCCCCTCTCCCCCTCTCTTTATCTCCTTCTCACTTTCTCTCCCTCTATCTCTTCCTCTCCCACTTTCTCTCTCCCTCGTTGATGCCCTGTGTCACTCTCCTTCCCTTTCTTGCTCTCCATCTCTCTCTTTCTCTCTCATCCGCTTTCCTTCTATCTATCGCGCGCTCTCTTTCTCCCTCTCTAACTCTCTCTCCCTTGCTACATCTCTCCGTATCTCCCCCGTTTATCTTCTTCTCCTACTATCTCTCCATCACTTCTGACCTATGTCACCCCATCCCTCTCTTGCTCTTTGTCCCTCTTTCTCTCCCTCTCCCGCTACCTATCTCTCCTACTATATTTCTCATTTTCTACACCTAAACCTAAATTTTCACCCAATGAGACCAAATATGACATATAATTTCTCTCTCTCCCTTGCTCTCTCATCCTATAACCATTTCTTTCTAGCTCTCACCCTGGCTCTCGCTCAAAAAAAATTATTTAGCCTCCAAAGTTAATAAAAAAAATTAAGATCCAAGTAGTCTAAAGCATAAGGTAAATCACAAGATACATAGACTCATCAAAAAGTAAAATATTAATATTTAGTGTTAAATTAAGCACTTCATCATAATAATTAGAGATGAATCCTTAATAAAATCAATAATATGTTCACAATTATTTATATCTAGAAGCTGTTTACCGAAGGAACATTTCACTTATCATTTTAAGTACCAAAACAATAAAAAGAAAAAAAAACATTCGAAGTTTCCAAAGGAACAGAATGCAGAGCACAGCAAATGGGCAAGCCAAACTTCCAACTAATGCAAAAAACAAATTCAAACATGCAATTAGGTGGTATAAAAGAGCAAATAATAGATAGAACAACATAGTCATATTGTAAAGTGGTATGAGAGTTTTTACAACCATAAAAAATTGCTTATAATTGAACAAAATGCAACATACATATATTTTTCTAGAGAGCAAAACAATCTCAAAGTATGAAAATAAATTTGCTCTAGACATGAAATAGAGTGAGAGAGAAAGACATAGATTACCCGAATAATTTCACAGAACAGAGAAGATGCAAGACCAGGACCAGAGCACTACAGTTGAAGATGGAGGTGGTGACCACAACGACGTCCACGGTGGAGAACTCATCGAAGAAGAAGACGGCGGCAATGGGGATCTCTACCAAGAAGAAGAGTTACGTTTCTTTTTGGTACACAATCATGATTTCACAGATCAGGGAGGATACAAGAACAACGCACGGACATTGGAGGTGGTGACCACAATGAGGGCTGTAGTGGTGAACTAACCCATGAGGCGGGAAGAAGACGTCACTCTTAACCAAGAAGAAAAATTAGGGTTTTTTCTTTTTTTTTTGGTATATGTCATAGTACTTAATTTTTTTTGAGTAGAATACTGAATGATGATTAAAAAAACAATTGGAGAAGATTAAAAAAAAACTGAAGTAACCAAAAAGAAAAACAACTGAAGGGGTTTATTAGTAAATTTTATAAAAGGAAGGGGTGAAACAGTCTTTTAAATTAAGGATTAAAATGAAATTTTTATGATATTTTAACTCTAAAATTTATGGAGTTTCGAAACTCCAAAGATGTGTGGAGTATTATACCCTGTTACTTGCTTATTTGCTGAAGATTTTGTTAGTGGGATTGTATTTGAGACTGATCTTGTGACTCTCTAATCCAGTGACCCAGTATCTTGACCGGTACTGTTCTTACAACTATGGTTTCGACTTTTGAGAACCTTGCTCGCGACCCCGCTCCCGTCCTCCAATAATAAAGTTACCTCTCCTCTGTGCCCTACTTAGCAGTTACACCGCCGCATCGGCATCGCCACCCAGTAGCACCAGCCGACGGTTCACCCCTCCCTTTCTGACCTCGGTACCCGCAGCTTCTCATCTCCAGCTTCGCTCCTCCTGACACCGCCGCTCTGCTTTTCTGCTTTCTAGTTTCCTCCCTGGCTTCCACTTCGCAACTCGAAACACTTCCTTCTCATTCCAGCAGCGGAGCTGCCAACTTTTCTCTCACTCTGTTACCCTTATTAACTACCAAACCACTCATATTATAAGAAGGCATTCTTAACAGTGCACATATCAAACACTATGGGCACTTCGGATCCACCAATCAAGGTCGACGTAGAAGACGAGCTCCAAGGTGAGCTAGTTGGCACAAATGATTACTTCTTTTCCAAGATAGGCGAGTCCGTACCGGTGAAGGCTGGTAACGACTCCAATTACGACCTCGAATCACTTCCTTCTCAGCCTCTTGCAGTCTCCGAACGCTTCCGCCTCGTTTTCGTGGCCCATTCTTGGGGTAAATATGCTACTTTGCTTCTTTTTTGGTAATGTAATTGGTCCTCATTGTTGTTAATTTAGGGTTTAATGGGGTGCATTTTGTTTTTAGGGTTCTTTGTTGTAAAGACGAAGGACGTTATTGATTCGGCCAAAGAATTTAAGGAGAAGGGAAGTGGTTCTCTTGTACAACAGCTGAGTCTCGTTGATGTCTCTATTGGGAGGGTTCACTGTTTGGCTCTTTCCACGGATAACTCAACTTTGGCAGCTTCAGTCTCGGGTGACATTCGGTTTTACTCTGTACCTAATTTCTTGAATAAGGTATTATTCTTCAGCATCGTTTCCCTTAAAATGTTTTAGGTTTTTTTTCCTCATCATTTTGTTGTTTTTATCATTATGCTAATGTTGATGTGTTTGGATGCCTATTTTTTTCCCCTGTATCCAGAGATACTTTATAACTAGCTATGACAGAGTGTGAAAACACTACTTTTTCTTCTTTATTTGTTTATTTAGTTTTTAGTTTTGTCGTGGGACATGATTGAGGCAAGTGCCAAAAATGGCTTTGTAGGTGCTTGATATCCATATATTTGATAGGTCTCTAATATGCTATTATTGAAAATTTGCACCTTGAAAATTTTTTGGATGAGAGGTTTGGAAAATGAAGAGATGTTAGACATACAATGAGCTTTCCCCTATAAAAGATCCTCCAAAAGTGTGACATAAGATTTAGTATTCTTCCATCATTTGTTGATATGTTGTTTGTTGCTGAGACTTCTCCATTGTCATCATAATGCATGTCATTTGATATTCTGTTCCTTTTGAAAGCTTATGAAGCTTTCTCTAATTTTTGGTACCTGAAGTTTTTAATAACTCCTGAACAACTCTGGCGTTTCATTTGGTATTCTGTTCCTGTGGTTTTCACATGATCATTGTTAGTAGCTTTCAATTTGTTGGAACGTTCATTAGGATATTGTATAATCTTATTGTATATCACTAAAGAGTAAATTAAGTACAATAGCTAACCAATGATGAATTGTAAAAATAATAATAGCTCTGTATAATAACTACAGTTGACTAATATTCTAGTATTGTTATGATGACCCCGTCTCTTCTTGAGGCTAGTTAAGCTCTCAGGTTATCAAAAGAAAATCATACAGACCTTGTACTACTCTGGCACGTAATAGAGTTAATTAATGATTTACTATTGTTTCATGCTTTCATCCTCTATTCTACTCTTTGCATTTTTTCCACTAAAATTTCTTTTTCTAAAAGAACAAGGCTCTTGTTATGTGTGTATAACATCTGTTGATTGCTTAGAATATGTTTCTCACATGCTCACATGTTCTTACATCATTATATACTTATGTTTCTTTATAAGCACATCTTATGTGGCACTTTTGGTGAGTGTTGGGTGTTCTAGGTTACTTAGCAGTTTTCTCGAATTATTTTTCATTCTTTTATTAGAAATGAGGAGGCCAAATTTTGCATTGGATATACATTTGGTTGCCGCTGGACTCCTGTTTTGATAAGGTTTCTTAACCACATTGCTTGATTTACGATACAATTATGCTTTTTATTTTATGTATATTTAACATGATCTGGGCTTCAAAATCACATATGAAGGCATGGGAAGCTTTCCTAGTTTATTAAGTTGATTTATCTTTTCCTTTCTTATGTATATTTTTTGTTTCTTTGCTTAGGTGGATCCTTTATCTAGCAACTGGTTTGGCTATCTCCTAGTGTGACTTTGCAATCCCTAGAAATCTTTTTCTCTCTCAGACAATTGATTCACTAGACTAGGATCATATCCAGCCTGAAATCTCATTTACTCTCTCAGTCTCTTGTTGGTTGAATGGTATCCACAGTAAATTACACAAGAATTTGTTGGATACCAAAGCTACTGCCTGAGCTTCTTGGTTTAGCTTTTTGATGGGGTTTCTGTTGTAGAAATCTTAGTTTGAGACATTGGCTAGCTTTGCTCTCTTGAAGTTTCCTTATTCTCATTGTTTGTCCTGTTTATGATTTCTTAATTTGTAATCATGATCTGTTTTTTATTGTATCGCCATTGATCAGGAAGTGAAGCATTCATTTTCCTGTTCACTCAATGATTCGGTTACTGTCAAGGATATGCGGTGGATAACAACATCAGATAATTCATTTGTTGTTCTTTCAAACATGGGAGAGCTATATTATGGAGAAGTTAATTCTCCCCTTAAATGTGTAATGGACTGTGTTGAAGCTGGTAAGATTATTCTGCTCTACTTTATTTGCCACCTTATTATCAATATTTGCTATTTAGTGTATTGATTTTATGGATGAAATTGCAGTGCCAGAGAGTATGAGTTAATTTCAATTTCAGTCTGCTACATTATTTACTTGTCTACCATAGCTTCAGTTATTATTTTTGTTGTTATCTGGCTGTGTTGGAATCTGCATTGCAAATGTTTATTTTTATACCCAAGCTAATTACTCATTCTAATTTATGTCGTTGTCAAGTTGATTGGGGCGTAAAAGGGAACTTTATTGCTGTGGCACGAAAGAATGTTCTAAGTATTTTATCAGTTAAGTTTGAAGAATGGATTTCAATTTCTTTATCCTTCAAATCCTGGATTGGTGATTCTGAGCCAAATTGCAGCATAAAAGGTTTGCATTCTCCTCATAATTTCTCTATTTTTAATACATTAAGATATTGCATATGTGTATCTATGCATATTGGCTATTGTCTTTCAATATTTAAATTCTTCACCAATATATTAACAATGATTAGATCAAAAGGACAGTATGGCAAAGCTGTTAAATGAATGTAGAATTATAAAAAACAAGTCACTACTCTAGTTCACACTTGCTCTCTGAGCTTGAGATAAATATTTAATATATATTTATAGTTTTTATGCAGTTGCACTTAAGATATGATTCACCAATATATAGCTTGAGATATATATTTAATAAAGACATGATTCACTTGCACTTTTGGGATTAGTAGTCTAGCTTTGAACCATTACTTATGAGTTGAGTAAACCATGCCAAAGTGGATATTTGACATACCAAATTCCTAAAATTTAAGGCATGGTATGGGTGTCAAATTATGAATACTTGTTATTTCTAAGCTCCTCCTGAAAAAAAAAAAAAGTTTGGAGCCTATGAGGCTATGACATTAATAATTGAAGTAAATGATTGACTGAAAGGTGAAGGCGATGTGGAGCCCAGCTTTTATTTTAAAATACGCATGGATATCAGGTATACACTTTCAGTACACAATGGGTTCTTATGATGCGTAAAATCTTTGAATGGAAAAGGAGATGCTTTTGTTGTTCTGAGTGTATGGTTCATTCCTTCCCTTGAATCATTTGGTTGTTTGGAGTGCTGGAAATTCATATATCCTAGGGTACACAATTGTGCTGGTGCCTTGCTTAGAATTTATATTACTTAGTTGAAGTTATTTTGAGAACCTGATACCACAGAGTTACATTAGACAGATATTGCGGAAATACAGATAGAACTGTGAATAAGATAGAAGTTTATAGTAGAGAATTGAAGAGAGAATGAAGAAAGAAACAGAGGCGCTGAATGATATCAAGGTGATATCGTTCTAGTCTGTGTATGTGTGAATTAGGGAATGAAATAAATTTAGAAAATGGAAGGACATGGAACATGGTAGATTTATAGAGGCTACCACTCTCCTAGGGTCTTGTTTAGCCAAAATTCCAAGCTAAATCCCTCTAATAATTCCCTCCTATTTGATTTAGCTGCTGGTCCCCCCTAATTTACCCTCAGTTGTCTTTTCTTTCATTCTCCTGCTGTAAATAAAGGGCGCAGTTGCTATTTCACCACTCTCTCCTTCAACCAACATAACTGATTCCTTTCTCTCACTATTCTCTTTATTTGGGTACTCCTAAAGGTGGAAGGAAAGGAAGGCTTCTTTAATTTGAGTTGCTAATTCCCATGAATTTTCAAAATCTGGCATATCTTGCCATTTAGTGACGACTTCCTGCATCCCTTCCATGTTGAAGCAAATTGCGTGATGTTCTGGTGGCACTTGTAGTTCCACTTCCTGTGAAATCGGATCCGGCGATGGCGGAGGCAAATTGAGATGCATGAAAAACGGGGTGAATGCGAGTTGTGTCTGGAAGCTTGATCTTGTAGCAAAGTTCACCAATCCTTTCTAGGATTTCGTAGGGACCATAGAACCTTGCAATAAGTTTTTGGTTCACCTTCTTTGCCAAAGCCTTCATGCGATAAGCTTCAACTTGAAAGAACATCATATCACCCTTTTCATAAGTCACTTCTCTCCTCTTCAAACCAGCATACATTTTCATGCGATTCTGGGCTCTGTTCAGCTGGAACTGCAACCCATTCAGCATCTGTTTGTGTTCCGCAATGAGAAGTCTGACCTCACTTCAACCGAAGCATTGGTTTCCCCTCTCAATAGCACCAGAGGGTCTCATCCAAACAAAGGTTTAAATGGGGACATCCAAATCGATCCGCGGTAGTCAGAGTTATAGTAATCCTCTTCCCATGGCAACCACTTTGTCTGTTGGTTAGGTTTGGTTCTAGTTAAGAATCTCAAATAGGTCTCCAAACATTTTGATGGCTTCTGTTTGGCCGTCCGATTGGGGATGATAAGCCAAACTCATCTTGAGGAGTTGCCAATTTGTTTGGATACTTCAGACAAAAAATTGCTCAGAAAGAGCTTGTCTATGTCTGAAACAATGGCATTGGGAAAACCATGTAGTTGAACCACTTCACTGATGTGTAAGGATCGGGCAAAGAAAAGAATTAGGTATATTTTTTATTGGAAAAAATACCAAAACTACCCACAAAAGATTCGAGCGCCGACAAAACTACCCATAAAAGAAATAAACGAGTTTTCTACCCATGAAAGATGGGTTTTGTATGACAAAACTACCCAAATGTCATTAACGAGGCATTGATTTTGGGTAGTTTTGGGTAGTTTTGTCATACAAAACCCATCTTTCATGGGTAGAAAACTCGTTTCTTTCTTTCATCGGTAGTTTTGTTGGCGTCCAAATCTTTTATAGGTAGTTTTGGTATTTTTTCCAAAAATATTCTATTAACCACCACAAAAATCGTGTCCAGTCCCAAGGCCTTAGGCAATATTCCAATAAACTCCATGAATATTTCAGTCCAACATCCCAGCAAGGGAGAGAGTTGAATGCTTATTCCACATCTTGCACATCCAAACAAAAATCAAGAATTGAGTTTTTCATTCATCCTTTCCAAATACAACAGCACCAAAATTCACGTTTGTCCTAAAGAAGACCGATTGACCATCCATTTTAATAACATGGAATTCTTGTATGTTTTTAGGGATCCGCTTAGAGATTTTCATCCACCAACCTCTCTTTGTGCATAAGCTTCACCATTTTTTAGCTCAAATCCAGCATGTCTCTTTACCTTGGCAACAACTTCTGCATAATGCCTCACATGTTCAGATGTTCTCATCATTCTGCACATCCTCTTCCAATTCCCCTCACTCTGCTGTAGAAATTATTATCAAAGAAGATCAGTGGAGCTTATGAGACAACGCATCAGAAAAGTAGCCTTGTTTTCTGTCCCAGCTATGCACTGAATTTCAAATTTGATCAATGGAAACTGGGAATATCTGGCCCAGCAAGTAGTGTTTTCAACTTTGCACTGCCAACACTATAGCCATCAATTCCCTTCTTGCATCAGACCAGCCCCAACTCCTCTCGCTGATGCATTTGTTTCCAGGGCGAACGGCTTAGAAAAAGAAGCGAGGTTACATAACAGAGATATTACAAAACGTTACTTAGTTATAGGTTTCAATTGTGTGCTTGAGCTCTTTAGTAATTACATTTACTAATGTTGCTGGCACTTCAAATTATTTTATTAACATTTCATCCTACTATGTGGTTATAATTTGGTAGCCACCTTAAAGGTGAATTATGAATATAATGGCAATTAAATTAAAATAGGTTTGACTTGAATAGAAGAATATTTTTTGAGAAGCAGTTAAAGGTTGGTATTACACTATTAGGAAGTGCGGATAAGAAATTTGGAGTATCAATGTTTCTGCCCATTTTATTGTTGCTTGAATTTTGGTGTTAAATTCGATAAATGGTGCTATTTCTTTGCTGTACAGAACATCTAATATAAAGTTTTTTCTTTGGGATATACCAGTGGATTCTGTGAAGTGTGTTCGGCCTGATTCTATTATAATTGGATGCTTCCAAGTTACTGAAGATGGAAAGGAGGAAAATTATCTTCTCCAAGTTATTAGAAGCAGAAATGGTGAAATTAAAGCTGTAAGTGCAAAATTCTTAAATTTGCTTTTGTTGTCATGCATTTATTGCCTATTCATGTATATAGGTTACCACATGTATAAGATTTACAGGGTCTTGATAATGACTGCATGCTTTCACTAAAAGTGAATTTCTGTATCATATTGCTTTCTTCAGGCTAAAAAACCAAAATACCCTTGTTTTCAAAACTTATTACGAGAATGCCCTTGTTTTGAAACTATTGATGAAGATGCCCTCGTTTTGCCTACGTGGCAACACGGTGGCAGCTTCTTTTTTTTCAGGTTCTTCTTGCATTATCAAATTATGCATTTTATACTAGTATTTAATGTCACTGTAATTAGTTTTCCATGATGGAATATCTTCATTTGTAGTTGTACTCAAGTTTATTTCGTTTTGGTTAAAACTTGCTTTTAGCTTCACATGTGTTTATGGATTTGGTTTAGTCCCTATACTAAATACTAAACAAATTTTGATGTGAATTCCTATACTGGTACTCCTTTAGTAGTTAGTCCCTAACTGGTTATGCTAAAAAATAAAAATCCATTGGTGTGGATGCTGGAACAACCAAAGGAAATTGCATTTGTTTGTTTTCATGCAGCATTAAACTATCTTTTCTTGCAGGGTTGTTCTGAATTTGTTGTCCAATCCTTCTCGGATATCTACCAAGGACTAATTGATGACATTGTACCAGTTGGAAGTGGACCCTACCTTTCATTGGTGTACCTAGAACAATGGTAATTGTTTATAGTATACTTGGTAAAGCTTCATAGCATGAAAGCTTTTTATTGCTGTTACTCTTTGGTTTTTAAGCATGCGTAAAATTTGATGTATGTTGTCATCCTGACATTATAGATATCTCAAGATATGATAAGAAGCTTTGGTTTATGCTTTACATTGGCTAAAACCAAATCTAGGTCTATTTATGAACCCAGTTCCAACATAAAATAAGAACTTCATTGGTTGCATGATCCAAGGTTGTCAATAGCGGATCATGGCTCATCGCGTTTTTCCAAAAACCCTATAAAATTATAGCGGATCTGCGGATAGCCTTTTGGCATATTGCAGAAGGCATAGCGGACCTATGTTTTAGACAGAAATATTTATGTTTTTTTGCTTCTTTTTGTTTAGGGGATCCCTTTTCTCCCAAATTGTATTATCCTTCTCATCTTCATGAAATTTATTATTATTATTTTTTTTAATCTTTCACACACAAAAAAAAAGGACACATTTGAAAATAGATTAATTGCAGCTTATTCTAATATTGTAAGGTTGGAGTGAAGAGTATCTTTTAGAAATAGAGGAGGGGAGTGAAGCATAATGATTCGATATCTAAAGGGATAGTTATACTTTACTCTGGATTAAAACTTGTTCAATGGTCATCAATATCATGCTTTGTATTATAATTTATTTATAAGAGGAATAATATTGGAGATGAACTTGAATTTATTTATTTATTTACTTATTTT
>JASCZI010030654.1:6580-17429 GCA_036250425.1 Stylosanthes scabra
AACGTAGTTCTTCCATTTCAATTTCTTGAGTGCTTCTACGCTTAGGGGCCATTTCACCCTACTATGTTGTATGCACCGATGGGAATATGATGATGATGATGCACCGATGAGGATGATGATGCGGCGAGGCCTCGATGATGCGCGGATGATGATGATGATGCGATGATGCATGGATGATGATGATTATGATGCCTTGATGATGCGCGGATGATGATGATGCACAACAATGATGAAAATGCACCAATGATGATGATGATGCACCAAATATAATAACCACGAAAGGCACCAAAAAAAATAGGGGAGAGAAAAAGAAAGATATTACCCGAACCTCTGCAGCAGACCAACCCGCACGAACGACAACACGCGCCAACCGCGAAAGCAACGCACCGAACCCGTACCCACGAACCAAATAAAATTTTACTAAAGCAAGGTAATGATCGACCTTGCTCTGATACCAAATTGACACCGGGACGTCGTTTGGCTCACCAATCTTGGCGAGGTTAACAACCCCACTATGGTGATAATAGCCAAATAACCCACCTTGGTTGGCCAAGCCAAGGATATTAAACTAACCTCTTACTCTAAAAGAGCCTAGAGGATAATAAGCACAAAGCTTATATGAAAGAAAATGTATATCATTCAACTTGTGTCACAAAAGAGTACAAGGTACTTATTTATAGTAGTAAGGGGGAGGGGAGCCTTTGAGAGTTAGCCAATGTGGGACTAACTCTAAGGCTTAATATAACATCTTTAACCAATTCTTATACTAATTCAACATAATAACTCAACAATTAACCATATTATTATTATAACCAAGATGCTCCCGCATCACATACCATTTCCCAGCATCAAACTCATCCTTGCCATGGGTCTCCGGGGCAGTCCTCGACTTTTCCCCTTACAATGGGGACCATGTGTGATCAGACTATGTCAATGGCTGAGTTTGGTAAGGGAGATAGAAGCAAAAACTCTGTGAGTGATGAAGATGAGCCGAGTTTGACCGAGGATGGTGGTGATGGTCATCATGAAGCAGGCAGAACAAAGAAGGGATCGCCTTGGAGGCGGGTCAAGTGGACTGATAAGATGGTGAAGCTTATGATAACAGCTGTTTCGTATATAGGCGAGGATTCAACTTCTTATGTTGCCGGAAGAAGAAAAGTCGTTGTCCTTCAAAAGAAGGGCAAATGGAAGACTATTTCCAAGGTCGTGGCTGAAAGGGGTTATCATGTTTCCCCTCAGCAGTGTGAGGATAAATTCAATGATCTGAATAAACGCTATAAAAGGCTTAATGATATGCTTGGCAGGGGCACTTCTTGTCAGGTTGTTGAAAATCCTGAGCTGTTGGATTTAATTGACTATCTTTCTGAGAAAGAAAAAGATGATGTTCGAAAGATACTAAGCTTAAGACAGCGTTTTTTTTTAATGAAGAAATGTGTTCTTACGATAATAATAACAGATTGCATTTACCCCATGACCCTGCATTGCAACGATCACTGCAGCTAGCTCTCCGAAGTAGAGATGATCATGACGAAGATGATCAAGATATGGAAACTGAGGATCATGATGAATTTGAAGAGAATCATGCTTCCCATGGGGATTGCAGAGGAATCCACGGGTCCTTAGTGGGACCTATGAAGAAATTAAAACAAGGACAAGGCCAAGAAAACACTGCTACTTTTGGGAATTCTTTAAATTGTCAAGAATATAACAAAAGTTTGCACTCTCATGGACGAATGGTCCAATCAGACGCGAATCAAGCTTTACCTGAAAACTTGAGAGTGGCATGGTTACAGAAGCAATGGGTTGAATCTCGCTCAATTCAGTTAGAAGAACAGAAACTACAGAGACAGATTGAGATGTTGGAAGTAGAGAAGCAGAGATTCAAGTGGCAGAAGTTCAGTAAGAAGAAAGATCGGGAGTTGGAGCAGTTGAAGCTGGAGAATGAAAGGATTAAGCTTGAGAACGAACGTCTTGCTTTATAGCTGAAGCGAAAGGAATTGGGTGCTGGTTTGAACTAGGTTAGCTAATAAAAATTTATAATTGGTGCCTGTCAAATAAGAATATTCTTTTTTTGGTGTTGGTGCAACTATTTTCCTCCTGTTAAATTGGTTGGATTTTATCCATGTTGAATATTTGCATCCTAAAAAGCATCCTTTCGTCATGGACCCAATATATGCATCTTAAGGGTTTTATTGACATCCAAAGCTGCACTGACAGAAGATTTATCTTAGCTCTTGGAGAAGCCAAACTAAAAGGCTAAAGCTTGATCTTTTTAGTTTTTATAGTTGGTGACAAGATGTTGAATAATAGAGTAACCCCAATAATTTGATTTTTTTTTTTATTATTAAAATAAGCTACCATGTATGTGTTACCTTGGAGAGTTGGAGTAAAATTTTTCTGGCATTTTCATTTTGATACTTCCTTGTTCTGTTTTGAAAGTGATGATAAGTTTGCAAGTGCTTTGCTAGCACTAGCACAACACAGTCTTGATGCTGAATATTACTCATCTTTTTGTATATTCATTATTTCATCACTTTGAGTTTTGAAACATAAACACCTTGCCGCGTGTCCTAATTTGCCGAAACCTAAGCCAATATAAGATGTATCTCAAATGGCATTTGTTCCCCTTCCCCTTCCCTAATAGAAATCTCGAATTCAAGCTTCCACTCTAGCATATCTTTGGTTAAAACAATAAATAAAAACTATTTTATTTTACACTATCAATCAATTAGTTTAAAGCGTTGAATCATCATCCCAAAATATGCAAAATCAGAAAAGGCAAGGTTAATAAAATAAACAAAATTGAACTAAGGAAATTAATGATTGAAAAATATAGATAACACGAAGTATAACTTAAGCAACCCCAAAAAGAAAAATATGATTTATTATCTAATTAGAGCATAGCACAGTTCTGTACCATCTTCCATCTATAACAATTGTAGAAAATAAGGTTAAGATAACTTCCAAGCTAGCATTCATGGGTTTTCACTCAGTCCTAATCCTTATCAACCTAAGGACATTGAAATTCAAGGTATGATCCACACATCACTTGACACTTGTTTTCTGGTTAGAAGAGTGGGATTCCCATCCAAGAATCGATCCCACCTCACAGGGTGTCATGAACTTGGAATCCTAAATAAAAATAAAAGGGAACCGAAAATATAGTTAGGAGAAGCAATTAAGAATTATAAATAGCGTAAAAAGGACAACAAAGATGGAAAGCTTATGTTTGCATATTGAAGAAACAAATAAGTCGTACAACATGCATAAATCTAGTGCATCCCGAAACCAACTATCACCAATACAGATTATCTTCATCTAAATAAAAATCCTTACATATGTATACCGATTATCACACATACACAGATTGACAGATATAAGAGATAACCAAAGCATGTAAGAAACAGTGAGTATCATTTATTACTCAAACACTAACTAGAGAAGCACTAAAATTTCAAATATTTCATCTCACCTCCTTTCTATTGTTCATTAGAAGACCTTTAGAAGCTTTACTGCTTGATCATTCTCGTCTCTAGCAAGAAGAACTGGAACAATTGTTTCATAAGTTACAACATCTGGAAGGCAACTATTTCCTTTCATTTTTGAAAATAAGTCCATTGCTTCCTCAATCAAGCTCTCTTTAGAAAGCCCACCAATCATAGTACTGTAGGTCACAACATTTAGACATAAATTGTTTATTAAAAGCAGTTGGAAAAACACTCTTGCAGTCCTTACTCTTCCGCATTTGCACAAACCATTCAAAAGAATATTGCACATGTACACATCTAGACGATGTCCTCTGTCAATAGCAATTACTTCATCAAGATGTTGGATTTTGCATAAAGCATCTAATAGCATATCATAAGTGATTAAACCAGGGGTTGTCCACTTTCTTGCATTTCATCTAGAAGATCCGGTGCGGATGATATTCTCCTGGATTTGCATAGCCCATCAATAAGGTAGCGTTTAGTTTTGAGTACTGGAACTGAGATTGGGGGACCGAGACTCGGATATTGTGTTTTAGTGAATTACTCATTCCCAAAATTCCAGTATTTTCAATACCTTCAAATAGTGGGGACTGGAGAACTAGGAACCGAAACTTTAATAACTTTTTTTTACTCAAATATCCCCACTCAACATTAAAGTTTTCAATTTTAGCATTTGTCCCTCCTCCATTGATTTAGTTCAATCTCTATCTCCCAGTATCTATCTCTTAATAAATTTTAAACCAAACATAATAATAAACTTAATTCAGTCTTAATCTCACAGTCTCTCTCTCAGTTTTAGTCTCCCAAGTCTCCTAGTCTCAGTCTCTCTTTCAAACGCAGCCTAAGGGTATTATTAGTTACATATTAGGAACTAAACTTTTGTGACACATTTCTTTAAAGAGAGCAATGGCTTGATCCACCATTTTGTTCTATCCATTAATCATAATGCTATAACTGTAAACATTGGGCATCAAACCTACTTTGATCATGCTGTCAAACAACTTTGCTGCTAAATTCACCTTATTGATTAGAAAGTATCCACCAATTAAAGAATTGTAAGTGACAATACCAGGCTTATGACCCCTTTCCAACAACATATCAAACAATTTCTGGGCTTCCGTTGCTCTGCCTTCTTTACATAAAGCATCAAATAATATATTAAACGTACATATGTCTAGCTTGATGTTGCTTTTAACCATTTCATTCAACAGTTGTGTAGCTTCTTCCAATTGACTCGCACAACAAAAACCATGAATAAGGGAATTATAAGAGAAAACATCAGGAGATATTCCGAGTGTAATCATCTTGGAAAACAAGTTCTTAGCCTCAATTACAAGACCATCTTTGCATAACCCATCAATGACAGTATTGTACGTTATTACATCAGGCTTAATGGGATGCTTCTTTAGCTTTTGCAGAAATTCAATGGCCGCTCTTGTCTGACCTATCTTGCAAATCCCATTGATTAAGATCCCATAAGTGACCTCATTAAGCTGAAATCCAAGAGCTCTTACTTGTCGTGAAATTCCAGAGCTTCCTTAACCTTGTTGTTCATACAGAACCTTTTCATTATGGTGTTCAATGTTATGACATTCAAGTCATGACGGCTTGATAATCTTAGCCAAAGCAGAGAAAGTAGAACCCCTGAGACACAAATGGCAGAAACAATTGATCAAGATGCTCAAAGTAACCAAGGAAGGAGTGTAACCCCTAACCCTAAGATCCATTTGTTTGAGCTTAACAAGAGACCCTAAAATCTTGTTGAACTCAACTACAGAGGGCAAATGGCGCTTACTAAGAAGGGTAATGAAAGAGGCAACAGCATCATCAACATTGTTATGGTTGTTATTGTTAAGAGAAACGGGGAGAGGAGAATGAGAATAAAGCCTGAAAGGAAGCGAGGGAAAGCAACTAAGAAGGAAGGTGGAATGGAAGTAGGTGTACCTTGTCATCAACATCTCCTCTTCAAATGAAATCAAAGTTGAAGCTGTGTGAATGTAGCTATCAATATGTTTGAGCGTTAGATACAACTCTTGAGTTCCAAAATCCAAACTAAACAAAATGGGGCTTTTAAGTTTCATGATTCCATAAATATTTGATAGAAAATATCATTTTAATTATTAATACAACTACACTACATCTATTTAATCAAGTCCCAACCAAATCTTTTTTCCCCCTCTCACGTGTCAGGTGTAATTACACGTGGAAACACCACTTTCCCCCAAATTAAAAAATATGTACTTCGCTGCTATGGAATCAATTACGAAAAAAGAATATTACTCATCACTCTCACGTCTCTTCTTCTTCTCTATTCAATTTCTCTTCAATTTTCAATTAAAAAAAAACATTACTCACAAAATTGAAAGAGACAAAGCAGATCAAGCAGTGTTCTTGTTAAATCGAAGAACACTAAAGCAGAATCGAAGCAAAAACATAGCAAGTTAAAAAAATCAACAACAAAATGGAAGCGGAATCAAAGAAGAAGCGAAGTATTCCCAACAAATTCAGAAACAAAAGCAGAAAATCAACGTTAGTGTAAATTCCTTTTTCTTTGATTTTAGTTAGGGTTTAAATTCCTTTCAATCTACGTTAGTTTACTTCGATTTAGAGTCTACATTCTTTTCGTTTATCTTATTTCGTGATTCATAACTTTGCTTAGTTGTCTTCCGAATCCTGTTTTAAATCCGATTCGATTTAGGGATTACATTATCATTGTTTTTTTATGATTTTAACAGGAAAAAATGATAAAGCAAACTGTGTCTAAGAAACGCAAGGCTCCTAAACGTGCCAAAAAACTGACAAAGAAAAAGAGCAAACCATCAATCAATTATTTCAACCTTTGAAATATACTCCTCATCCACATCACACAAAAACTTCAAAAACGAACAGGATTTGCATGAATAAACGAAGTATATCCAAAATTAAACGTGCAGTAACAGAACATAACAAAGTATAAAAACGAACCGAATTTGTATCCCAAGGTGAACCGGATTTTGCGAATAAACGAAAACGAAATTCAAACACTAATTTAACAACAAATTAATTCACATTGATTCAACAACAACGAATTGACTCACATTCATCCAAAAACAACAACAAATTGATTCACATTGATTTACATTAATTCATATTTCTTCACATTCATAAAATTTCAACATCAAAACACACCTATTAACCATCAATCAACTATTTCACAGATTTAAACACTAAAACAGCTGCAAAACGTAATATGATTTGCAAAAAACTGAGCGATTTGCTCTTTGCATCAGGAGATTCAAAATCGATTGCCATTGTGTGAATAATTCAATGAAAAAATGAGGAAGAAGGGAGGAGAAGGATAGTGATGAGAGGAAGAAGCAGAAGAAAGAGCGAAGAAGAAAAAAACTACATTTTGTTTGAAGCAGCGAAGAAGAAAATGCGTGATGGACGTGGTTGGCGATGGAAAAAACACATTGAAGTTAGTTACAGAAGGCACGCGTGAATTATTATTTAACTATTATTTAAAAAATAGAAAATATAAAATATTTTAAATTTTTTAATATTAATATATTATTGTATTTTTTAAGTTTTAAACTATATCAATTATGTTCCTCCATTTAAATTGATTTTTTCAATAATTTTAATTACGTGGAGTTCGACGCAAATACGTGCTCAAACACAAAAAAAAAAATATACATTATTGACTTCTTAACTTTTAACTTTGGTATGTTTTAAATATGTATATCTATGTGACTATGGACTAAGTCTAGGAAAGATAATATCATGTCATTTATTCTATCAGGTCATAATTAAACTATCAATAAATATGAAAATGGATTCAAATTAAAAAAAATGGATTTAGTTTTTTTTTTATTTTATTTTATACAAGAAAATAATTAAAGTGAAAAAGTATTTTAATTTTCTTAAAAATACATTGGTTATAGCCCAATAAAAACGGTAAGTGTTCTATTTTTAAAAATATTAGTATTCATAATGTTTAAAATAAATTGAATAATTCTATATTTTAGGGATTAATTTAAATTATGATTCTAAATTTTAGGGTCTAAACTGAGTAACTAATAAATCTTAATATGTATACAAAATAAATCCTAATATTTTCAACCATGAAAATTCTTATAGGTTTGAGAATCACAGAATATTTTAAGCAAGTGTTAAATTTACATATAAAACATTAGGAAGATTTTTCGGTATAACGGTATATTCGATATACCTGTAATCTGTAACCGTTGATTTTGATTTATATTTATATTTTAAATTTTTTTAATCAAAATCAAACGGTTACAGATTACAGTTATACCGAGTACACCCTAAAGCGGTATACCGGAAAACTTTCCAAAACATTATCAAATGAAGCAATTGAATTTTAATCAATCGTAAAGTTAAGAGAACGAGTAAAAGAATGGACCCTAGGGTAAAAATGCATATATAGTAATATAGAATCACCTAATTTCCAAATTCCAAGAATCCCATTACAAGCCTCAACAAAACATAACAGCTAAGGTTTTGGGTCCCTTCCATGCTCCATAGCACCATTTGCACCAATATGCACTTTCTTTACTCAAGAGCTACCCAGCCCTACTTAGTGAAAACATTTCAGAGCCGAAAAAGCAAATAAAAGCCTCAAAACAATTAATCAACCAAGCTGCCCTCAACCATCTTCTCCAAGTCTTCTTGTGACAACAGTGTCTTCCTGCTGTATTGCCACTGGTCTTGTCGTATGGATGTGCCATTTTCCTAAGAAACTGCATCCGATGATCAAAGTTTGTCAATACGCAATCATATTATCATATATTTATATCGCTAACACGTCAGTATGGCTCAAATAGTGAATCATGCTAAGATATACAAAGATTTTTTGTAAACTTCAGTCCAAAATCAATGTGCACCATTTTTTTTTAGGATACAAGCTTATTAGCAGTTACCTGTTTTTCCAAAAAGTTGAAGGTAAGTTTAGCATCTAGTTGTTGATCCTATTATAATTATATGATAGACATTGACTAACATCTTTTCAAATATTCTTTGCTATGCTTAGATCATTTCTTCCTCTCACTATCTATAACGTCTCCCATATTCTTTGAAGACTTTTTTTTTCCTTTTAAAAGGTGACATTTCAACCCCTTCCATAACACGGATCTTCTTCCCAGAATGCGGCCCGCAAAATGTTTTGGAATGAATATGATTTTGAAAAGTTTTTGTGGGTAAAATTGGAAAAAAGATGTTCATATTTTGACCAAAAAAATTTGAAGACAGAGATAAAATTGATAGAAATTGAAAACGTTAAGTAAATATAAAGTTAGGGATATTTTTAAAAAATTTTACAAACTTTAAGGATAAAGTATTTAACATGTATTATGTTAGTGGATAATTTTTTGTGTGTCCATAGCATGCTTCAAAAGGGAGGCATTTTATGCATGAATCGGGAGCAAAAACCATTCATGCTGTGGTTTTTTAACCCTAAAGATGAGATCATGATCATTCAACCAGAAAACTAATTCCAAAATCTTTCATTAATCATTCTGACACTCATGTCGGACTAACTAATTGTTCCTTAAAAATCTCGTCATGAACCTTGTATACATGAAACACGTGCTTAAGTATGTCATTGATAAACTAAAACGGGTTTCTTCTTGTTCCTTTTCTTTTTGAGGTGGTCGTTGAGCTTGTTTTCTGCAAAAAACAAAGAATCAGAAGATCGGTAGATCAGTTATGGCTATGATCACTAGATTTTAATAAGATATTATAATAGAAACCAAGGCACATAAAAAACCATATACATACCGATTTAGATCTTTTGTTCTTTCCACGAATCCTGTTCTTTGGAGGTTTCAACTTGTAAATCCGAACCATCCAATGATGAGTTGTGAATACCTGAAAGGCATTACAAGCCATGAAGACATCAAAAGTGCACATAAACGAAAATTGCCATGTCAAAAACAAAACGAGATTGTTCCCAGACAAAAACAGATCAAGCCATTGATTGTTGCTTTGCTTTTCTCAAATCTCAATGAATGCAACGTACAAATAAACAGGGCTAGAAAATACAATATTAAAAGCTGACAAAATGGTGGGGTGAATCGCGTCTTCAAACCAAATCCAGTGGACTAATACAGTGCAGAGAAATGTCAAATACAAAACTACAATAAATGATACAATCAATAATGAGTCAACTTAGGGGGCAAAAAATATGACAAAAATTGATAAGGGAGACTAAAGTCAGACATAGATATTGACAACTTTTTGAGAAATGGAAACAACATTGATTCTGTGTACTCCAGATGACAAATTATTTGTCTAATGGAGGAAAAACGTGGGATTAGCTATCCAAAGAAAAGCACATAATATGAAGAACATCCCAAGCATGAAAAAGGATGGATAGAAGTTCTTCTCTAAGTTTTTTGGTTAATATAAAATCTAGCGTAAAGTATATTCTTTGTATATAAAGTTTTTTAAGTTTCAAAATAAATAATTAAAATTCCCTAAACATGTAATTTGTTTCCTCTCTTGCATTTTAAATAAGTTTCAGTTCTATCATTTAGTCAAATTTTTGTTAGACAATTCTTTTTCCAATATTATCCCTACACATTTATACTACATCATTGTCTTTATCAACATAATCATCATCTTTTCTCCACTTTTTCATCTTCACCACCAAACACTAACCTCCATCATCAACATCATCATCATCATTTATCCTCCATCACCCCAACACCTCTGCAGCTACTCACCCCTTGTCACTACCCCCACTGTCACCTCCACCTCCACCCCTAACACTCATTCCACCACCACAAAATTGAAATAACACCTCTCAACCCTCACCCTAACAATCACCCTCATTCTCGCCATCGTCCTTGCTGCCACACACTCCAGCCTGTTCAGTGCCACTTGGTTGTCATGATTTTCCCTAACAAAAAGTTTTCCCTTACTGATTCCGACACTTTGCATGTGTTTTCTGAAGTTCTGAGGAAGAGTTATACTTGCATTGGTGTGTTATGAGATTAGCGGGCTGAGAATTGGGGTATTCCCTTTGATTCCCTCTAATCAGCTTCAGCTCAGAACTGATTCATTGAATTTGACTTGAAAATCTTCACTGTGACCTCATGGGAATGAGATTTGACATGGCGCCGAGTGAAAGATTTGAGATTTGGTTAAGGATTGCATTGGGTTGTGGATTTTTCTACAATTTTTTCCATTCTTTTTCCTATTTTCTCTACATGTTTGAAAACTTCTAAGACAACAAGTATACTTTACCATAAAATCTACAATAGAAATCAATCTGACCTCTTCAAAATGGGTAAGTTTGAAATATTTCTTGCCAATTTCTGTCCGCCTCACTCGGTCAAACGCCTTACCATCTGTCTCCA
>JASCZI010030654.1:20808-38683 GCA_036250425.1 Stylosanthes scabra
TGTTAATCAGGTTCAAGACAAGAATCAGAGAACAGATAGAGCTTCCAAAATAATATCCATATCCAGTCCAGGAACACCTTTACCACATAATTGTAACTGAAAATGCAACAGGTAAGAGTTTAAAATCCAAATTGTGCATGCACAGCTCAATCTAATTGAAATCCCAATTCCAGGCCTACTTGGTAGAACAATCAAGTAAATGCTGGTTATTTAACACTTCACGCTGAAATTACCAAAACTACCATAAACAATATTCAGATTAGGGCTTGCCTTTTCAAACCTAAGATAAAGCAATATGCCTTTTCCCAACTCCAAACCCAAAAGGCAAAAGCATTCTTTTAAAATGTTACATAACTGCATGATCAAAATAGATACTTACAAGTGGTGCATATGCAATGTACAGTCGTGAAGAATAGCGACCAGTAACTATGCACAAGAGTACATGCATTGGAATAAGGTTAATGATAAAAGTGTACCCTCCCCATGAGCAAACCTGTATAGTAAGAAAGGGTGGTAACATAAATAAGAGGAGAGTAGGAAAAGATAACAATAACAACAATATCATAAAAAATAAAAATAAATAAATTACCATATAAAAGTATGATAGGGAATTCAAAGTCGCATAAAAGAGGGAGCCTGTATTTAGTGTCTACATAACATGTAAACAAAGTCAGAATTCAAATACGTTAAATATAGATAAACCGAAATAATTTTTAATACAGAACAGACAGTTTATCATTGTATTAAAATAACCTATCATCACGCAATGATGATAAAACATTCTAATGGTTGAGAGAAATGTCCACAAAACAAATGTCTTTAAAGAAGAAGTCCATTCAATATAAGGTAAAGTTGCTTGCTTCAATTGTGCACCTTAAGATAGAGATAGAAAGTGAAGATCAATGCAAATATAGCCACAGCTTCATTATCATAGCTTCCAGCCACTGATCGAGATATATAAGAGGGGACCTGCAAACATGACTAGATTTAGTGAAAAGCAACTAATTACAAGTAAGAGAGAATTGAGGGAACAACAACCACAACATATCAAAAGTGGGAAACCATTGCAACAGTACACCATTTAATTTACAGACTTACACATCAAGCTTCGTGGTTGATATCAGCATATACTACTTTTACATAACAATGATATGTACATTCAGATATTCTGAATGACTGAACCAATAATTTTGACCATAAAAGAAATGTTTATAATCAAATAGGAAATTTGGCAACAAAGAAAAAAAAATGCATTAAGTCACTGTCAAAGCCTATTAAGAAATTCACCATGGCCAAAAGAGCAGCTGCTGTCAAGCCAGCTCCAACACCCTTAACCTCCTACGAAAAAAACAGCAACAGCAAATTAGCAAACAACAAAAACATCCAAGGCACAATTTAGTTATGACAAACCTTTGTCAGAAGATAAGTTGCCCATGAAGCAAAGGCTGAGAAAATAGGTGCAGTAAACACACAGACAGTTTCTACAGAGAGTGGGATGTTCAACGAATTCAACAACCTGACAAAGAAGAGAATGATCCAAAAATATCAACCAGCCAAGTAAACTTTGAAATAATTGCGTGCATTACATAATATTAACATAAGCATTTATTTACTAGAAAAAATAAATAAATAAATAAACCATAGAATAGGACAACTATCTCTAGCTGTCAAATTCTAAATACTTACCAATATAAGGTTCCTGCTGTCAAGGTCAAACCAGGATAGACAGTCCCACCAATTACACGACCAAGGGGATACCTAAATATTGAAGAGTAACATGAAACTAAATTGAACTAAATATGTGGAGGAAAAAAGTATCAATCTAAACACCAGCTACTTACCAAGTTCGGTCATCAAACCAGTTCCAGAAATCATATATCCCATTCTTTGTCAAAAACTGAAACCAACAATATGTTTGTCATCTCCTGTGAAACTTTATCATATTGAGATAAAAAAAGCGATATTGAACAAATGTTGCATATGGCTGTGAAAAGAAAAGGTCAACTTTAAAAAGCCATTAAACCAGCATATCGCTTCTCCAGAGAATATTTGGTAACAGACAGAAAGCAGTTCTTTCCAAATAATGCTCACCTGTGTTACTCTATAATTGAAATATGGATCAAATTCATGAATGACACTTTCATACTTTATAACCTGCAAACAATGCCCCAACAAATAGAAATGCATTAGAAAAATGTGAATACACAAAAAACAAATGGAATGAAATGTGTTTAATCTCTGAATTTTCAAAAGCAGATATTTCAAAATCAGCAAAAAAAGAGCGTTTTAAATTAGTGCAAGATAGTTCATATAAATTTCTACGGTAAACCCTAAACCCTAGTCAGTTCATATAAATTTCTACACTATCACCATCTCGAAACAATCATTTCAACCAAAATTACGGGAAAAACCTACACGTAATACAAAATATAAATACACTAAATGCATTCATGCTTCTGGTTTCATACATACTAAAAAAAAATAAAAAGAAAATTATTAAAACTCCAAACTTACAAACTATAATTCAACCCATCCAAAGACTAAAATTTACAACTTTCTAATGTACATATTAATACTAGAATTATTAACTCCAATATTAGTAAAGAACTGGAAATTTCTCTTTTGAGATTTCAAATGTAAATTTAAAATGATACCACATACTAAGACGACTATATATCACACTAAAACGATCTTGCTTTTTCCTGAACTGGTTCTATGTATATGATGCCAATAGTTAAAACCTCTTAAATCGTTGACTTAACCAGTGAGTGATAAATGGATTTGGCTCAGTAAAGTCCCTAAAAATGTCAAACAGTTACAACTACGTAAACGTGATTCAGCTATCATGTTTCTTTACCTAAAAACACGATAGTTACAAACTCTATTGCTATATATATACAAGACGAAACGGTTCGATTGAACGGTCAGCGGTTCAGCTGAATTGAGAAGCATCCAATTGCATTGAAAATGGAGAAAAGAGGAAATGAGGCGTAGATAACAGATCTGCGGAAGCAAGAGGAGTTTTTCCGAAAATGCTTACAGAGAAGAGACGGATCGAGAAGGCGAGAACACCGATCAGGAGCAGGATGAGAAATGCGAGCACGCTTCCAAAGGCGTTCCTCATGGAGACATCACCTTTGTGAGCATCGGAGGCCGCCATTGACGGCCAACGGAAGGGAGCGGGCGGCGAGGCGAGGTTTGAAGGACAGAGAGAGTGAGAGGTAGGTGTGAGAGGCTGAGAGTGCAAGGGTTGAGACTTGAGAGAGGGAGTTAGAGAGTGGTGTCTTTGAGATGGAGAAGACTAGGCTATGATCTGGTGCGGGAGAGTGTAGGTGCAGCTGCGGGGTATGAGAGTCGTTGTTGACGTGGCAACGTGCTGTGGAGCTTGCAGTGGACCTGTGATGAAACTATGCCACGCTGGCTCATGTTATTGGTTGTTGGACATTGCCTCTGTAGAATTTGGACAAAGACGGCTTTATGGGATTTTTAATTTTATAAATGAAAAAAAAAAAAAAAAAACATATTCAACAAATGCATACGCCGGAAATTACAAAAATGGATGTCTATTTCACATCTCGTCTTTAGCGATGGCGAGATACTTTAAAACAACATTTTTACATGTATATATATTAACTAGAGCCATAAACGAGCGGGCCAAATTTGAGTCAGTCCGTCCCGAGCGACGAGCTAAAATCTGAAAAATGAGTTGGCTTGTATTTTAAAAGAGCCAAAAAAATATCAACTCGACTCGACTCGTCCAAGTTAACGAGTTAAATGAGCCGACTCGGTTAACTCGTTTTTTATTTTAATTTTTCTTAAAAAATATTACTACATAATATTAGTTTTTTTTAGGACATGTCCATACAAAATCAAAATTATTTATCACATATTAATATATTTTCATATTAAATTATATAAATTTTAAAAAATTAATTAAAATAAAAAAAATTTATGTACGAAAATAGACTCCATTTATTAAAAAATAGAAAAATAGGAAAAACGAATTAGACGAGCCAACCCGTACCCGCTCGACCTGAACCCGTCTAACTCGCGAGTTATCTGACCCGAGCCAAATTGACCCGCTTTTAAATGAGCTGCGATTTTACTGGCTCGACTCGCCCATATTTTCGAGCGATTCGAGTCGACCCGCGAGTCGCGACTCGTTTTGACGGCTCTAATTAAAACGTAATTTTTTCAATTTCAAATGAATTAAAATTTTAAAAAATGCATATACAGAACAAAATATAATATAATATACATAATATACATAGTATCATACAAACGTCAAAGCGCTGATACATAAAATAAAATACAATAAGCAGACATCTACGCCTATGCTGCTGTTGTAAGTGTCCCTCGTACCACAAGTTGGGATCGAATCTGTCTGGATGGACTATCTGGGCGCTGAGGGTGGGGCTAAGCAGGAGGATGGTGCTGGACAGGCGGGTGAGTTTGAGCAACATCGTGCGGGATGTGCTGTCGTGGTGGGGAAAAGTGAAGCATCTGCGGCCGGGAAGAGTAATGGAGTTGTTGTGGAGATAGAGAATAACGGAGCTGCGACAGGGGAGATGAGTAGTGCTGGTGTAAACCCTGAACCTGCGGCTAACCAAACCGGCGTTATTATTTGGTAATCTGTGTCATTTACAGCGCTATAGCTACGATAGGGACTCAAACCCAAACGATTACGATAACCTTGGAATTTGGAATTTTTGCTAAAATATTCGAACTCAGTGGATTTTTCCGAGTGGAACCAGTTGGCCAGCCAGTTCAAGCTATGCTGGAACTCGCACCGATAATTTAATTAACAGTACCGACTTATTGCCATCGGGAGTGAAACAAAGTGAAAACGAAGGTATGAGAACGATCATGAAAATGTTTAGAACACGAACGCGAATACCTACGTTAAAGATTTGGCCCGGAACGGACCAAACCATGAAATTACGAGAATTCCATTCATTAATGGCTATAAATAGCCTTCAGATTCTCTTTCCTTCTCATTTGACAGCAAGACTTGAGCTGAGAGTTGCTTCCAGAATTGACTCAGAGTTGATTCAGAAGCAACTCTGGCATTATTCACCGCCGCCTTCCGATGACCATAACTTCCACACCAGAGCTCCGATTGACGCACCGTTCGTGACTACGCAAAGCTCTCTTCATCATTTACGTTTCTATCCCATCCTTGAGGTATGAGTATCACGTTTTCCTCTCCGTTCTTACCCTTTAAACCTGCGAAAGTTTATGAGCTTTGGGTGTTTGTGATTTTTAGGTTCTCGTCATTTCAAGAACGTGCTAGCTCGAGCAATGGCCATGAATCATCACCTATTCGGATAAATGAAGGTAATGGCAACCACAACCTTCGTTCTTGCTTTTCTATGAACCCAAAATCCATGATGTTTGGGGATTCTTGTGTCATTAGGTTATATGAACGTTGTTAGAAGCTAAGGAAGGGGTAGGAAAGGAGATAACAAGCTTGAAGATGCACTAGGAGCAATGGGTATGGAGGTTGTGCTTGGATGCTCAAATGGAGCGGTGGAACCGCGCATATGTGTGTTGAGCTTGAAATCCAAGTACGGTTTAGGGCTCGTTAAGGTAAAAGGTAACCTATCATGATAAACTAGGTTAGTTGAATCTAGAACGAACTCTAAAATTAAGCTAAAACCAAGTGCAAGTGGAACTAGGAAGTTAATCGTAAGGATGCTAGGAATGTTTGATTGTGATGTTAAGAAAATGTTAAAATGCCTATGCATGAGATGAGTAATTGATGAAAGAAGTTTTGAAAAGATATGTTGTAATTGCAAAATGAACTTAGGAGAGTGTGGAGTCCCATTCAAGTGTTTTGGAAATATTTGCAAAAAAATGGTGTCTTGGGGTTTTAAGGAAAAATCTGTTTTTGGGTGAACTTCGGTAAGCCACGATTTGAGTTTTGATTTGCCAAAATGTTTGCAAAGAAGAGAGGTTTAAAGAGTGTTTCAAAGTCTAAACAATGCTTTTGGAATTGTTGGATTTGGCCTAGGGAGTAAAGAGTTTTGAGTGATTAAAATTACAAGAAAAACTTTGAAAATTCTGCAGTTGCAGTACACTACAATGAATCGACTCTGAACTGCACAGAGTCAACTCACTGAACCTTTGTTTAGGTTAAAAACGAGTTTTCGAGTGTTGAGAGTTGATAAACCCCATTTCGATAGTTTATTTCATATCATAAATTGACTAATTATCAACCTTTCACCACTTAAATACATGAGAAACAAGCATGTTTGCGTTTAATCGCTCCTTCGGGTTGTAAATGTAATTATCTGTTATTTTAGCCAAATTTTACTGTGTTTTAAACTGTTTCCCATTCCGCACGATGCCTTGATGTATGCGTTCAAGTGTTTTAGACTTTAACAGGCAAAGTTCGGAGCAGAAGTGGCTAAAGAGAGCACAAGGAACGAGAAGAACGCAAAGAAAAGCTTCAAGGCCAAATCTAGAGCCTATGCGTACGCACCAAAGGAGCCTGTGCGTACGCGTTGCCATGCCTTGGGCATCACGTCCTAGCTGGAACTGGACCATATGCGTACGCACCTAAAGGGCCTATGCGTACGCATCAGTGGCCAGATTTGTGCCTATAAATAGAGAAAGCCTTCACCATTTTTGGAGAGCCCTTTTCACCATTCCTTTAGTTTAGTTTAGGGTTCCATTAGTTTTCTTTGTCCATTTTCACTAGCCAAACAATTTACTGCTTTTATTTTATGTTTCGCATACTATTACTCTGTCAATTTTAATTTTGAATTATTCAATATTACTGTCATTATTCTGCCAATTTTTCATTATGTCTTACTGTTATGCTGCTCGTTTAAATTCCACAATTATGATTTCCGTACGTAGTGAGTAGTGACCATAGTGACTCGGCTATGGGGTGAAATGTGCGAATGATCTTAGCTGCCAATCCCTAAGGGCAACAGATGGGAAGAATGGAGTTAACTTCGATGCCGTTAATGCTACGCCCCTACCAGCAGTGTGGGGACCTTAAATGAGACAGACTCAATTCGGTGCAAAGTGCACTACTGGTGAGTTCTTCCTGGTGACGCGGGATTTACTTGAGTTCTGTTGAGACCTAGGTCCCCTGCTGTTTTGTATTCCTAGGACATTCGAATAGGGGTTAACTTCGCCAACCTGTGGTGGTTAGTTTCTTTTAGGTGACAGTCCATCCAATCTGGGATTGGTAGTGCTCATAGGGACGTACAGTACTTCAACCCATGGCTGGGCACTCTTTTATTCACTGCTATTTTTAATCTATTTTCGTGCGCTCTATTCTCAACACCAACTACAACCAACCCCGATATTTTCTCAACCAAAGGCAAACTTCTGTTTTTGCTTCCTAGAGAGAATGACCCGAGTTCAGTACTCGATATTTTCAAACTTGGTAGCACCTCTGTGACAATTTTTAACTAAATTTGGCACGGTTCCCGTGACATCGGTCCAGAGCTATCTGCAACCAAACTCCGCTTTTTCGAACCGGCCTTGGGCCCGCACGCCAAATTTTTGGCGCCATTGACGGGGAAGCAGAAATGTGTGTCTGTTTTTGGTTGATTGTGAATATGTGAATACTGTAAATATGATAGTCTTTTAAATTTTCTTTAGTATTGTAGTTTTCTTTTTATTTTCTTTATGGATTGTTATTTGAATGTTAAGATCGCATTCGGACCCTGGCTTGTTGTTGCTCGATCCTAAAATTGAACGAACTTTATGCCGAGCAAGGCAAGCCAGACGTCGAGCCGAACTTGCGAGGTTGGCATCAGATAACAATCCTTTTGATTGGTCTAATTCTGATTCTGACCCTGATACTCAAACTACTTCTTCTAATACAGGTACCTTCACCATGGGTGAAAGACTTACTCTTAAGCAAATCGGAGGGGCAAGCACTGCGTTTGATAACCAGCCCAACCGATTTCTCGAACTCAATGCAAACTTCGAACTCAAATCTGGTCTGATAAATCTTCTTCCTAAGTTCTAGGTAGGCCAGGCGAGGACCTGATTAAGCATATCAAGGATTTTGAAGTTATCTGCACCACCACTAGAAGGACCGGTGGTGACGAAGATGCTGTTAAAACATTCGCTTTACCGTTCTCTTTGGATGATAGAGCGAATGATTGGTACCACACTTTGCCTGCCGAAGTAACCTCTGATTGGGGATTATTTAAGAAGAGATTCTTGGAGAAATACTTCCCACCATCCAAGATGAATGTCATCCACAAAGAAATCTCTAGAATTGCTTAGCTTCATGGGAAAACTCTGCACGAGTACTATGAGAGATTCAAGAAATTGCTCTCTTCGTGCCCCCATCACTCTATATCAGATTTCCTACTAATCAACTATTTTTGTGAGGGACTGACACCCACTGATAAGGCAATGATTAACGCCTCAAGTGGAGGAGCTTTGATGAATAAGACGCCGAAAGAAGCGTGGGAACTAATTGAAACTGTGGCCGACGCTAACCAACATTTTAACCGAAGGGCCACCAGTAAGGGCATATATCAGGTTGCACCTTCTGACTCAATTGTTTTGGCTAAGTCATTGGTAGATATTGCTGCAATACTCAAGGAAATTAAAGAAGGGCAGCAAGTGACCACAACTCTGTTGAAGCGACAGCCTGACAACTCACAGCAGAAACCAGTTAAACATTGTGGGATCTGCTCTTGCAACTCCCACCATGCTGACGAGTGTCAGCAGCTTCAAGAGGATAATACAGTAGCATCAACTCACAACTTCTATGATGCCACTACAATTCCGCCCTATAACAGGCAATATGATACTCAAGGAGGGCACGATAGTCAACTTGCTCATTGGATCCTACCTCAGCAGCAACAAGCTCAGCCTAGGCAGCCTTATACCTACAGTCAGCCCCAGAACAGCCAAAATCCCAGATATCAGCCCCTACATAATCGGCAGCAATCCTCTCCATCCAATAATCCTCTATTCAACTTTGATGAAGCTATCCGCACTGTCCAAAAGGAAAATCAAGAAATGTGGGAAGCTCAGAAAAGGCCAGAGGCTCAGCTTAGTCATTTGACAGAGCTGCTGCAAAGAATTTCCAACCAATCAACTGTCAGCCCTCAGGCTCAAGCCCAACCTTCAAGCCCATTGCCGTCTCAACCTCTTCCAAACCCCAAGGGGGGCATCAATGCAGTTCAGGTAGAAGTAAAGGAAGACGAAGTTGAGGATGAAAAAGACGAGAATGACTGGTTATATGAATTGCTGAAGGAGCTGGCAAACTCTGATGATGAGGAGGATGATGAAAATGAAGACGAATCCGAAAAAGAGGATGAGGATGAAAGCACGGAAGAAGAGAGTGAGGATGTATTTGTCGAGGAAGGAGATCAGGCAGA
Source organism: Stylosanthes scabra (assembly GCA_036250425.1). Lineage (NCBI taxonomy): Eukaryota > Viridiplantae > Streptophyta > Magnoliopsida > Fabales > Fabaceae > Stylosanthes > Stylosanthes scabra. The sequence continues at coordinate 30,174 of JASCZI010030654.1, forward strand.
AGAAGAAGCAAGGGAAGAAGATAGGGATAAAGGAAAGATTTTCTTCATAAATACCCTCTTCAAGGAAAAGAGGAACGAGGAAGAAATCCCTATTAAATGTGGGGATCCAGGCCCATGTTTAGTCACTTGCAAGATCCGAGGAGTAAGCATTCCAGACTGTTTGTGCGACCCTGGGGCTTGCGGAAACATCATGCCTTTCGAGGTTTATGAGCTTTTAGATCTTGGGCCACTAAAAAAATCGAGAGAAGTCTTTACAACAGCTAATGCTAGTATTGTATCGATAGCAAGAATTGCCGAGGACGTACTAGTAAAGATAGGACAACTCACCATTCCAGCTGACTTCCATGTTATCATGCCCACTAAAGGAGATAAAGGAGGAAAACCACAGGTTTTGCTAGGAAGGCCATTTCTGAAAACTGCGGGATTCAAGCTCATCTATTATGATGAAATTTTCACCTTCGAAGTGGGAAATGTAATCAAAATATTCCATCTTCCAATCAACTACAGCAAGATAAAGGGAAGAAGATAAAAGATAAACCATGGAAGGAAGAAAACGGTCGAATACGCAAAGAGAAGAAGCCAATGATCAAGCCAAATCACTTCAAGGAGAAGTGCAAAAAGGGAAAGCCGAAAGACAATACAGGAAGTGATTAAAAGAAGAAGAAAAAGAAGGTAGGTAGGTCAGGTACAGAAGAGAAAGAAGAAAAGGGATTAGTTGAAGCAGAATCTAAAAAAACCACAATCAAATGTTCGAGCTTCAATTGATTGATAAAGAAAGTAAAAGCACTGAAAAGAACTCTTCACAGAGCTAAAGGAGCTAATGCCCACTTGGTGAAGAACAACTCAAAATGGAAGTGACAGAACCAAGCAACTATGCGTCCAACTTAAGGACGTTAAACAAAAGTGCTAGGTGGGAGACAACCCACCGTGGTAACGCTTTTCTAACCCTATCCTTTATCTAGTTGTGCATATTTGCTTGATTAATTGCGATATAACTACTAGCATGATTAGATAAGCCTAGGGTTCTTCTTCTAAAAAAAAACAAGGGGGTATGCATACTCATCCAGCTCTTGGATGCGTTCGCACCCATACGCATGGAGGGTAGTCGTAAAGACGCCCCTATGCGTATGCACCCACGCTGTGCGTACGCATCTGTTGCGTAGAGGCTGCGCATAAGGGGCCTATAAAAGGCCCCCCATTCCACTCTTTTCACTCACACTCTTCACTATTCTCTTCCTAATCTCCTAATTTCCCTTCTTAAGGTAAGTTTCCTTTTTCTTTCTCTTTTATTATTTTTACTAATAGTAGTTTAGTTATGTTAGGTAGTTAGTTTAGGAGTAGTTAGTGTTAATGTTAGGTAGTTAGTTTAGGGTAGTTAGTAATGGTTAGAGGTAGGTTTAGATGACCCTTTTGCCTGCATATATGTTCTTTTTTTTGTGCTGTGTGTTTGATGGTAGAATTAAAGGGTTAATGCAAGTTGCTAGTTTTTGTTCACATAATGTTAATAGATTATATGCTAGCTAATCTAAATGATGCCATGTCTTTTCGTATAGGCTTTTATGTGTTCAATTGCATGACTGATCAACATGTAATTTACATACATATATTTTATGCATGCGTATCATTGCCTGCTTTAATGAGTTTTTCTTTCATATTGTAATAATTATTCTAATAATAATATAAAAATTTTAACTCGGTGATTACTCTATTTTCATATTACTTGCAACCGTGTTAAATTTTGTTTATATATTAGAAATATAATTCTTAAATAAAACTCATTCCCTATTTTTGTCTGCTAAATATGTTGCTTGTAGATGGCTCCCAAGGGAAAGGGCAAAATTTACGGACCACGACACGAGCCTCACCCAGGCTTGCCGCCTTACGGGCCCAAGCAATAACTAACCTCGCTCGTGAGACACCAGATACACTAGCAATTACGGCAACATCCGCATTAGGTAGGAAACCAAGAATGCGTGTTAAGTATTTGATAAAGCGGTTGGCTGCCAGAGACGCTCCTCTAAGCATTGGATCCACTAGCTGGAATCCAATAGCTATCAGCAGCGATTCAGAAAAGGAGGATCCAGAAATGGACTCAGCTGAGGAATCCGAAGAGGTCCCGGAATACATTCCGGAAGATGGACTAGCTGATAATCAAAACCCCGGAGAAGAGGAACCAGAAAGTCCAGGGGCAGATCACGAGATGGATCCCAATCTGGATCCGGAAGAGGAAGAGGATCCAGAAGAAGAAGAGGAAGATGATCCAGAGGAAGAAGAAGAACTAGAAGAGGAGCATGAAATGGAAGAAGAGCAGGAAGAAGCCGAACGAGATCCAAGCGACGATGACGAATTTCGGGATTACTTCGTGCTTTCTCCACCTGCTAGCCCTGATAGCAGTGATGACTCCATCCCTCCTGCAAACGATTAGAGGCCTCACTTCTCCCTTTGCACAGAGGACCGTGCGATTTTCAAGTGTGGGGAGGGGTATGGCATTTCGGACGGCATAAGAATGAAGAAATGGTCAAATTTTCAAAACTTTCTCTATGACCCTTACTATCTATTCCTGTTTTAGAATATTCTCTGTAGATATTTGTTTACCTTGTTGCTAGTAGTAGTACTTGTTTATACTTGTCTAACTCTCTGCTCTCTTAACTATGCTTGGTGTAAATATCTGCTACTAAATATTAGGATCTCTTAAACTGTTGCTTTCTTTTTGGGACCCCACCCATCAAAATTTTTGAAAATTATTTTTAAAATTGACTTCACATTTTATAAAATCATCCAATCATAGATGAAGGGAAAGAACACACAAACCTAGAAAGCTTTTGAGCCAAACTGTGTGGTTCTCTAAACCACTTATTTTTTTCAAGTGTGTTAATTCCTTTCCTATAACTGCGATTTTTGACTTGCCTAATTCTCTATGTCTGTTGCTGTATATATTTGTGTATTCATATGATTAAGGCCTTCTTTTGTGTTAAGCGCACAAACCAAATAAAGCTTAACCATTTACATTTTATCCCTTGCACCTGATCTTTGAGCCTTATATCCCTTTTGTTCTTAATTAGCACAATTTCAAGCCTCAAAAAGTGAAAAACCATGAACACAACCCTACTTGATCTTTGATTAATCTAGGATTTAGTGGGTGGTTTACTCTTTGAGAGAAGAAAAGGAAGGGATCAAGGAGAAATTTTCTCGAGTGGATAAAAAGGGGGGATCTTCAAGAAATACCAAAGGTATTTGGGGGCACATGCATGCATGAAAACAAATCAAGACACTTGCACAAAAATAAAAAGGAATGACGAGGGAAAAGAAGAAAAATACAAGAGAAAAGTTTCGAAAGAAAACCTCGTCATTCCAAGTGCACCGGATCTCAAGTAATACCATGGTGAGCGGATATTGTTCTCACGATGATTAACGGACTAAGCAATATTGATCAATTAGTTCTTTAATTAGACAAAACCAATAATAATGAGTTATGGTGAATTTGCACAAATTCAAAACCAACAGCAACGTGAATAATAGCAATATTAGGAATCAAGCAATCACAAAATTGATGAGAAACAATAATAAGAAACAGTTAAGGATTTGGAGATGCAAACCTAGCAAAATCCTAATTCAATTATTCACTTTCTTCCAATGCAAGTAATTATCAATTCATAATGAATCCTAATTAACTAAACCCTAATCTCTTAGTGATTTTGTTTCCTCTAATTCAATTAATTATTAATATCTTAATTAATCAATCAAACAGAGGGTGAAGAACAATTCAGATTCAATTATTGTAACATTCAAAAGTGGTTTTAGATTGAATTTAATGTCACTTATTCAACTTAACTCTAAGCCAATTGAAATGTCACAAACCAATTGCACAAAATAAAACTCAAATTCCTATCTCTAGTTCAGTGAGTAATTGTGAAGAGAAATTTCCAACCACGTTCAATCAAAGATTTTCTCAAATACAAAGATTGAACAAGACAGAGCCAATTACCTCTCAATAGATTGACCCCTTGATAATGAAGAACGAAAATTTCTCTTTGAATTGAAACCAAAACTTGCAATTGAAAGGAAAGCAAACTTGAATTAGGTATCTATGCCGGGATGAACAGAGCTCCTCATCTTCAACTTTGAGAGTTTAGTGATTCATGACAAGAACAAAATATTAGGGTTCTGGAACAAAAATGTGAAAACAGAATAGAAAATAGTTACAAATTTTCTCAATTACTAACTTATTTATACTTATTACTAATCCTAGTTTTAACCTAATTCTAATGGGCTTCAATTCAAATCAAATTAACTAAACCTATTAGCAATTACATAGTTACTAACAATAAATTACATGACTTTGCAACACTTGGGCCAAGGGACTTCGGTGAGAGGGCCACGTTTAGCCTTGGCCAAGCCAAGCCTAAACGTGGTTTGTTGGTGGCTGCCATGGTGGACCACGTTTGGCCCAAATGTGGCTTGTGCTTGACTTGATGGTGGTTGATTTCATGGTGGTGGACCACATTTGGGCGTGCCCAAACATGGTTTGTTGTAAGCTTGCTTGATAAAAACTTGACATGGTGAGCTTGGGAAGCACCACGTTTGGGCCACGTTTGGACGTGGTCCAAACATGATGTCCTTGGCTTGAATTGAGCTTGCTTAATGGGCATCACCTTTGAGCCATGTATGGATGTGGTCCAAACATAATGTCCCATGCTCCAGGGTGATCTTTTTTGCTTCAATCCCGAGCTTCCTCCTTTCTCTATTTTCTTCTTCCTCAAGTTACCCCAAATTCTATAGTGTTTTCTTTTAATTCCTGCAAACAAACAGCCAAATACTCAAAGCTATGTATAATTAAGATTTCTATGAGTTTAGTTGAGTAAATTAGACATATAAATGTAGTTAGTTGATTCTTACCATTACGGGTGCAAACAGGCCAAAGCTCGCCAAACTTGCTAGTTTAACTCGCCAATAAAATTGGGTCGGACTAGAAATTTTAGACCGCCTGACCATAAAGCCCACCTAGACCAGTGGACCACATTCTTTGGCGGAGTGGGTCGATCTGGCCCGAAAGGTTGCAATTTTTTGTGTTTTAGTAACTTTTTTGTTTTTAAAACATTTATAACTAAACCCAGTCCAATAATCAAGCCCAACCCATTTATATCAAAAGTCTGCCCACACCTATTCATCCTACTGCTGCTGCTGTGTTGCCCGCTTGCCAGTGCCCTATGCCGAAGAGAAGAGAAGCTCCTCGCCTTGCTCCTTGCCCTTGCGCCGGCGATCGTGGCCCTCTCACCCAAGCCACCACCATCGATGAAGCAGCATCCACGTAGCAGCCCTGGTCTGCGACACCGTAGTCAGTTCTCTAACTTTGTGTTCCCTGTTCTTTTAACATGAATGTTCCCTGTTTTACTAAATTTGTTTCTCCTAATTTGGTTCTCTGCTTTTGTTAATGCTTTTGGAATTATTTTAAAGTTGAATATGGAATTCAGGGGCTTGAATTTGGAATACAAGGAACCAAAAAGTTTTCTGTTCTTGGAGTCTTGGAAAAAAGACTCCAACGCATGAACCTAAGGGGAAACTTGCCGTGTGTTTGCTTGGTGTAATTTAGATAATTATAACTGTTTTGGACTGGATTATTTTGTTTATTTGGTTGTATTGTTTCTTGCCTTCTTGTTTTGTGGTGGTGGGGTACCTTTCATGGCTATGCCAAAGGGGGTTGCTATCTTTTCTCCTATTTATAGGGTGCGGGTGTACTAAATTATATAAAAGAAGTTTACAATGACAAGGTCTAGGGGTGTTCATGGGTAATGGGTACCCAATTACCCACCCGGATTAGAGCTGAACCGATTAAATTGCTTCAAGACCCAATGGGCAATCGGGTCTGACCCGATCAAACCGACCTCTATTGGTTCGGGTATCGATTCTGAGGGAGTGGAACCTGAACTGACCTGTATACCCGATTACCCTTAATATTTGTTTTAAAAAAATAAAAATATTATAATATATAAATAGTTTTTAGTAAATTACTCATTCTGACCTAATAAACTCGTGAAAGACTCATTTTACCCCAAATCCGAACCAACCCGACCTGTGAACACCCCTAACAAGGTCTGCAATGTCATTGCAAGTTTGTGGTCTTTGCTTGATTTGTAAATACTGTGTCACAATTAGTTTTATGCCTTTGTAAATAGTGTGTCAACAATATTATTTACAACTATGTAGCTCAATGGTGGAGACTATATGTTGATTGTAAACTTTAATATTCAAACTTGAATGTAAACTTATTTTGGAAAAATAAACTAGTTATGTTTAACTTTTTTTTCCTTGCATTTAAGTAAATCGGTCCGACCGAGGTCGAACCTATAAATCTTTGAACTAGTCACCTCACCAATTTTATGATCGGTCCGGTTATCAGAACCTTGGTTACTAGCATACAAGTTGTTTGATGAAATGCTTGATAGATATTAGAAAGCCCTCTAATTGAATGAAATTATAAATGGTATCATAAGTATTGAATGGATTTTCTCTCCCAAGTTCGATTCTCCCTGGAGGATGGGAATGAAGCTTGCTTGGGAGGTTCTCCCACTTTGCAGTACCCGAGTATTAGTCATTGGATTTTCAGTCTGGTGGATACTCTTGCACACAAAAAAGATTATCGAATGGATTTGTATTTATGTTAGTTGTGGCGGTGTTATGTTGCATGAATTATTAAGTTAAGTACTTGCAACTTGCGTGTTGTATCTACGTGTTGTGTTCATATGAGTATATCCATCATCTAGTTTTTAAAGTCCTTGACACAATGACACCGCATTAATTTGCATTTATCTATATTATAGTGTTGTACTTGTTCTACCTTTCACACTTTTGTTTATCACTAACCTTTTTGCCATACCTATTCCAAATAATGTTTCTATTTTAAGTGGTTAAAAGGATGTAGCATCACTTTGTGTAACAGAAGAATGTTGGGTTGCAAATTTGAAAATGAAACAATTTGAACACCTAACTTGAAGGGAGGCAAGGACTAAGCATTAACCAACTAAGCAAAGTAAATAATGGACGAAGAGTTGCAGCTTTATCAATATCAATTATAAAGAATTATATATATTCCATGTGTAATAGATTTAAATTAAGGTAATAAAGCTTAGCATATTATAGAAGGATGATAGTGCACGGCCTTGTCAGGGCCGCGTGATGCCCGAAATCCTTTCGGAGTTTCGGACTCTCCACCGGCAAGTGCACCGGATCGTATCAAGTAATAAAAAGTGAGTAAGAGTATCGTTCCCATGGAGATTGATGGACTAAGCAATAATGACAAATCAATTCTCTAATTAGACAAATCAATAATCAAAGAGGTATGAAATCTATATCTAATCAAATCTCCTAAAATCATGCAAAATCAATCAAAATCTAACTAAATCAAGGAATTCAAAACTTGGACAGCAACCAATAATTGATGGAAAAATCAATAATAATGAGGACTACCCAAGAATTTGGAGATATTCACCAAAACAAAACCCTAATCCAATTATCACCTTCTTCTCATGCAAGTAATCATCGAATCACCATGAACCTTAATTAACTAAACCCTAATCTCTTAGTAATTTTGTTTCTCTAACCCTAATTAATTATCAATCTCTTGATTAACTAACTAAAATAGAGATTAAGATCAAACCTAGTTCAATTATGTAAAGCACAATAAGAATTACAGATCAGTTCAATGTTACTTACTAATCTATTGAATCCTAATTGAAATTCACAAATAATGGCATAAATAACCAATTAATTATCTCTAACCTTACTGGAGATTTACGAAATTCAATCCTCATACACAATCAACAATTAGTTTTCTCAAACATAACAATTGAAAGGAACAAAATTAATTACCTCTCGGTTTTATCAATTCTGTGAATGAAGAACAGAGGAATTGAATTATGACATTGATGAAACTTGCATTGAAGGAAACAAAATTGAATTAACTCGGAATGCTGGGATGAACAGAGCTCCTCATCCCTGGATTAATGAGGTTTAGTTGCTCATGAAGGGCAACAAATCATGAAGAAAGAAAATAGAATTCATACTAACCCTAATCCTAATTCTACGTAGAAAACGTGACAGAGAGAAAAAAAATGCTTGATCCAGAAACAAAATTGAAAACTGCCTTATGCTAAACCTAAAACTTATCTATTTATAACGTAAATTACTAACCTAGAAAGAATTACATGGTGGGCCTTGGGACAGAGAGTGAGTAACGTTTGGGCCAAGTCTGGAACTTGGTCCAAACGTGACCTTGCTTGAATGAGGGGAGAGCTTGAGAAGCTTGCATAGGTGTCTGGAGGGTCACGTTTTGGCCACGTTGGAAACGTGGCTCAAACGTGACCTTGGTGTGGCTAAGGAGGAGGTCACGTTTTTGCTCCCCCCAAAAGTGGATCAAACTTGGGAGCTTGGAGTGTGGGCTTGGCTTGAGATTTTGAGGATGTTGAGGCGTGATCTAGCTTGTTCCAAGTTTGTTTGAGTGAACTTGGGAAGAG
>JASCZI010030655.1:0-11701 GCA_036250425.1 Stylosanthes scabra
ATATATATATATATATATATATATATATATATATATATATGATTTTAGAAGTGTTATATTTCTCTTTTGGTTTGTGATGACCCCTCCTTATACTAAGAGATGTAAATCTCCGATATAAACAAACCAAAAAATTCTCAATATAACAAAATGTTGTTTCGGATTATATAATTTACATATTGGTTAAGCTCTATTATTGCCCTTTGAACTCAACTAATTTTTTTTTAAAAAAATAATCATTATCTAAGAATATGTGGACGTAGTTGAAAAAAAAAAGAAGAGAATTTTCTATCTCTTCATGATTACTAATTAACATATTGAATTGTTAGAAATTCATTATTAATTTACCACCTGATAAAATAAGAAAATTATTGGTATACAATAGTTATGTGTTTTTTAAGTAAAAGAGAGTAGTTTTTATTGCCGTTATAATTATACTCCTCCTAGCTACCATCAAATTTTTGTTCTAGATATAATATATATTAGAAAAGACTAGAAAACCAATACATTATGACTAATAAGGAATAAATACATAGTTATAGATATAAATTTTAGATGATAAATTTTTTTTTGAATATATGAGTTACGGATGATAATTCATATAAATTTTGGATGATAATTTAATTATCGATTCCCTAACGTTGGTTTCGTAGTACTATTCTATATATTAATATTCCCAAACATTAATGTTGCGGTTGATTATATATATAAAAAATATGTATTCTATATATATTTCAGTTAATGGTAATAAATTTCAATTAGTTGTAACTTCTAACTTCTAACAAGTTTTTTAAAAATCATTTTGTTGAATTTCATGCATAATAATAATGGAAAGAATATGGAATCTTAATCACAACTTTTATTTATATATATATATATATATATATATATTTATATTTGGTGGCCTATATTTATTTATATATATAACAAGTGGACAAAATTAAGAAATATTTTGATAAAAAGAAAAAAAAATAAGTAGTTAGGTACGGTGGTTGCAGGTTCGCGCGGTTTTTACACACCATACAAAGCTTCAATTGGATGACATAAAATAAATAAAAAAAAAATGAAATGAATATATTATGATTAATAGGGACTTAATATATAATTATAGATAATTCATATAAATTTTGAATGATAATTTAATTTTAGATATATAAATTATAAATAATTTAATTATTGACTTCCTAATGACTTTCTAATATTAATTTTATATAGCACTATTCATAAATAAATTGAGAACAAAGAAAAAAGGATGGAATAGAATAGTAGACTATATAAGAAAGAAAGAAAGTGTGATAGAAAAAAGATTGGTGACTGGTGGGAATCCATTATATCCATCATATACCATAAAAAATATTTCTATTTATATTTATTGAAATTAAATTATTACATACACACCTTTTTCTTTTTTTTTTTGTTTTTTAATGGAGTGTGAATAAGTAAGAACAAGTACATAATTGGTTGGTATATAAAAGCTAGGCTAAATTAATTATATTTTAGGTTTTAAATTTTGGGCCTTTTGTCTAGTCTCTCAATATTAAAATTACTATATAACATCAAACGTAATTCCATTTCTATTCTTTATGATAGTTAGTCCAGTTTTAATTTTTTTTTTAAAATATCCTTTTCTTTTCTAAAACCCAATTCTGATGCATCTAAAGGTGTTTTTTTAGTTAAGATATGATATATATCTACTATCTTATATATGATGAGATTTGATATATAAATTTTGTTCTAAATAGGCTTTATTATATATCCATAAAAATAATTTTTAGTTTTTTTAAAATTTGAATTCAGTATTTTTTTCAGAAGAAAATTACTCTTAACAACTATATAAAGCATTTGCAAAAATATTTGTTCAGGTAATATTTATTTATTCTCCTAATATTTTTCTTTAATTAATAGGTAAAAAGATTAATTAATAATTTTTTTATCAAAGATATATTAAAAAGAAATTCGAATTTAAAATTTCTACTAAGAAAAAGAGATATTATTTGAGCTATACCTCGTTAGCCTAATTAATTAATAGTATTGTTGTTATATAAATTTAATTTCTATGTATTAACTGTTAGTTTAAATGATTCTCGGGTTATACTAGGTATGACGTATACTAAAATTAGCAACCATGTATAATATATATCGAGATACAAAATACATATATAGTTTAATTCATTTTTAATGTGTATTTTATGTTTTAATATGTATTATATACTAGTGGTACACTAATGATTGATTTTGATAATTAATTTTAGTATATAAATAAAATTATTGATAATTATCTAATTAAACTTATACGTTGAATAATTTTTCAAAAAATAAATTTAAAATGTTAATTCAATAATATATAAAATACACGTGTCTGGAAAATTACTTTGTATGAGAAAAAAAAATATTTGAAAAATTCTCACACAAACACCTCTTCATTTTACATTTTAAACCGTTAAATAATTGAATTAGAGAAATTGGATAATGTGATTTTAAAGTGAAGAGAACTCTTGAATATCCTTATATAATTATGATTATGAAAATAAACATAATAAACATGGTTACATGGATGGTGTCCCTGCAAGCGCACTAAGAAGAAAGTGCACAAACAAAGAAGCCACACAAATTTGAATAAACCGAAGAAGAAGGAAGAAGCAGAGAGAGAGAGAGAGAGTTTCTTTGTGTGTTGTGGGTGTGTGGGTCCATCCCATGCCATCTTCCTCCATAGACAACAACCACCTCATCACACTCACTAACTCTCAAACCATCATTGCTTTCACTGAATTATATCCCACTCTTCCTCTCCTTTTCTTTCTTTCCTTCTTTCTTCTCACATTCACATTCACACTGTCATAAAACAACAACTATTGCCCATGTTTTTCATTCCTTTTCCCTTGTTTGCTTCTGTTGCTCTTGTCTCTGCCTCTTCCTTGGTCTGAAATCTACGTGTGAAACAAAAGGCAGAACCTTTTCATATATATAACAGGAAAGTTTCTGTCTTTTTTCCCTTTTTGTAGATGGGGTGCTGCTGAAGTTGAAGGACAAAGAGTTGGTGCAAAACTGCTTTGTATAGTTACTATGGGGAACTGCTTGTGTAGGTTGGAATCTTCAGATTATAGAGTCTCTTCTAATGCAAAGTCAGGTCTGTATCCCAATAACAAACTTTCTTTCTTTGATCACATCATAATCTGTTTTTCTTCTTTCTGTTTCATAATATGTCCCTTCTTTTTTGATAATCATATACATATATATGATGATGATGATGCTATGGCTTTCAATGTTAGATTCATATATATAAGGTCTTCCTTGTAGGCAAGTAAAGATTATGCAAATAATTAGAAGAAGAAGAAAGAGGAAACAAGAATATACATAGATATCTGAGTTATATGTATCTTCTTTACTTTTACAAAAAGTAATAACTTGGGGTGTAAAATCTATCTTTTTTGTTAATATGAATCCTCATCAACTTTTCCTTTGTCTGCTTCAAAAGTGGGTCGGTTCAATTTGTAGCTCCTAATTGGAGGGTATCATCATGGTGGAAAAACCTCAAAACTTTAGTGCGTTATGTGTTATCTTCAATCAAAAATTGGTGGTTGGTTTCAAATATATAATTTTTTTTTTAATTTATTCCCTTGCTTTTGAATTGTCCTTTTCCCTTTGTTTTGTCTTCTCTGTCTCCTAATGGTGGAATATGAAATACAAATTAGTTTGTCTATACTCCCTAGTTTATGTACACTATGAAGCTGCAATATTTGTTATTTTAATGAGAAATTTATTGTGATTGTTTCATATAGCATTTGAATAATATGTTGTTTTTGGCACAGTTTAATAGGGTGCATTATTTTGTTGTGATTTTCTGATATAGATTCAACAACAAGAGAGGAAAACCAGGCAATGAAACAAAGGAATGATAATAGTAGGTTACCAACAAGTCCTGAGGAAGTGGAAAACCTATTACTACGGCGCGATTCAGCTTCGAACCCATTGATTGTATTCACTTATGATGAGCTAAAGATAATAACTGGAAATTTTAGGCCGGATCGTGTGTTGGGGGGTGGCGGATTTGGAAGTGTATATAAAGGTTTCATCTCTGAGGAGTTAAGACAGGGTCTTCCTACTCTTCCTGTGGCTGTTAAGGTTCATGATGGTGATAACAGTCATCAAGGCCACAGAGAATGGCTGGTTAGTAGTAATCTTTATAACCATTCTCTTACATTGTTTGTATCGACTCCCTTCATTGTCTTTTACCTGGATACAATTTAGTTGTTGTGACATTGATTAGAGGTTGGTTGATTGCTTTCTAGGCAGAAGTCATATTTTTGGGGCAGCTATCGCATCCGAATCTAGTCAAATTAATTGGATACTGCTGTGAAGATGAACATAGGGTGCTAATTTATGAGTTTATGGCCCGGGGAAGTGTTGAAAACAATTTGTTCTCCAGTAAGTATTTCTTTCTACAATTGAAATTCTGTGTTCTTTAGTCTTTGTTGTTGATGTTTATAAAATCTAAGTTCTGTTCTGCAATACTTGACACCTAAGAAAGTAATTTCAGACCTGTGATTTTGCTTGGCTATTTATTTATTTATGTTTGTTGTATATGTAATTAATTAGTTTCTCTTAAATATTTCAGAAATTTTGCTTCCATTACCATGGTCCATAAGAATGAAGATTGCATTTGGAGCTGCAAAGGGACTTGCATTTCTTCACGAGGCAGAGAAACCTGTCATCTATCGCGATTTCAAAACATCAAATATCTTATTGGATCTGGTCAGTACTATAGATTTATGTTAAATAAACCACTTTATTTGTTGAACTTTGTATTTAAGTGAAAATAAGCTGAAATAGGAACAATAAGTATTTTACTATTTAAGCATATATTGACAAGTGAGGCCCATCACAGCATCACATGTTTGTTAAGACAAAATGTATCTTTCTCCAGTTTAGCAAATTCTTCTTTCTTGGACCTTTTAATTGATCATTGATGTCTGGTTTCTCAATTTGACCAAACAATAGTAGATGTTTACCTACCTTTCAAGTAACATGATTTGGTGGAGGATTCATGCATTTTATTTCATTGTCACTTGTACTATTTATTCTTTCTGTTTCACAAACAATATGCATCACAAGATCAAAACAACCAAACTAGTCATTTGAATACAAGCCTGAAGTTCTTGTATAAATGATAGTGTACATCAAATGAAATTAACCATCCTTTAATTTTTCACCTTTTCTTTTTTCGCATGTGCCGTAAACAGGAGTATAATGCAAAACTTTCTGACTTTGGCCTTGCTAAAGATGGGCCAGTCGGAGACAAATCCCATGTTTCGACTCGCATAATGGGCACATATGGCTATGCTGCTCCTGAGTACATAATGACAGGTACAACATACAAATTTGATTTTACTGATAGTGCATCGTGATTAAACTCTAAAGAATAATATGATGTGATTGATTGTGCAGGCCATTTGACCCCGAGAAGTGATGTTTACAGCTTTGGCGTTGTTCTTCTCGAACTTCTCACCGGAAGAAAATCACTAGACAAGTTAAGGCCAGCAAGGGAACAGAACCTTGCAGATTGGGCTCTTCCTCTGCTGAAGGAGAAGAAGAAACTTCTAAACATCATAGATCCAAGGCTTGAAGGTGATTATCCAATAAAGGGTGTTCACAAGGCTGCAATGCTTGCTTACCATTGCTTGAACCGCAATCCAAAGGCGCGGCCGCTAATGCGAGATATTGTGGACTCATTGGAGCCTTTGCAGGCACACAATGAGATCCCTATCCAGAAAACATTGACCATAATCAGTGAAGTTGCTGAGGCTGATTTGAAAAAGGGAAAAATTCAGAATCACTGAATGAATGGAGGGACATGTTTTTTGTATTTTTAGGGTGTTTCAGGTTTTCCTTCTGATGTTCATAGGGAGAGGTTTTGCCTTAACTACTACTGTTTATTAACATGAAATATAGGCAATTTCTTTCTATTCTCACTTGTTCTTTTTCTTCAACATGTTTGGCATGTGCAATTGAATGGTTGTATCTGATGATCATGAAGGTGCTATTGAGGAAATTGGATTACTGTATGAAATAATATCAGTTTCTATAAAAACAAGTCACAGCAGCTCAACAAATTATAGCAGCTTTTCTTGAACTCTCTTTGTTTTTGCTTTTAAATAATTTGATATCTAATTGCTAATTCCAATAGGATATTCTGTGCCTTTGGTGGTATAATTCCTTGCTATTTATAATACTTTCATTTCTTTAATTAAAATATTTAACTTTCTATTTGAATACTGAATAGAAATAAAGATGATTTTTTTTTAAAAAATAAATAATAAAGAATGATTATTCCTTCGTGATTACTTTTTTCTTTTCTTCATGTCTCTTTTTAAGAACTCAAAATAAAATACACGTGGCAGAATATTAGTGAACTGAATGGATGGTGGTGAGTTTAGAACCACTCTGCAATCTTACATTCACAACCTCTCATCCTAATGTCTCTCTTGTGTCCCATGATGCTGTGGTATGCTATGCTATGCTTTGCCAATTCTCCTTTAACAAGATAACACACCTTCTTCAGTTTCTTGTTAAACCATAAAACAATAACTATGTCTTTGTCTACTGCCACCAGTGGCCACTCTTCTCTTTACTCTTCACTCACATTGCCAAGAACCACCCACCAAGTTCTCTACACCAAACCCAGGTTCCTTTCTTCAAGAAACCACTCTTTCTCTGGTGTTTCATGCTTTTCCTCAAACACCCTTTTGTCAAAACCCTTCCTTTTTGTGGCCAAGGCATCATCTGAGGTTGGCTCAGAAGCATCATCATCCAAGAGTGAAGGAGGAGAAGGAGAGCAAGAACAAGAAGGGGAGGAGAAATATGAGGAGTACGAGATAGAGCTGGAGCAGCCATATGGAATCAAATTTGCAAAGGGAAGAGATGGTGGCACTTACATTGATGCTATTGCACCAGGTGGAAATGCTGATAGGGCTGGTGTCTTCACTGTTGGAGATAAGGTTATTGCCACCAGGTCTGTTCTTTCTTCTCTGAATTGAATTCGGTTACAACTTTTATCTTATGTGCTTTAAATTATGAGATTTGTGGTTGTGAATTTTCTAGACAAACTTTGTTTCTTTGAATCCTTAACCAATGCCCCCTAAGATTAACCCCTTACATCATTACCAAGTTGGAAATTCTTTTCAAAACTCATTATATTTGATTGTGCAGTGCAGTTTTTGGGACTGAAATTTGGCCGGCTGCGGAATATGGAAGGACAATGTACACGATTCGCCAAAGAATCGGGCCGTTGCTTATGAGAATGCAGAAGAGATATGGTTAGTTGATTATGTGCACATACATGTTTCACTGTGTCAAATAGTTACTTGTAAACTTTGCCAGCTGATCACTGACCTGCAGCCACTCTATTCATCAGGAAAGATGGATTACGGTGGCGAATTGACTGAGAAGGAGATTATCAGAGCTGAGAGGAACTCTGGTGTAATCAGTAATAGAGTCAGGGAAATTCAAGTATGTATGATGTCATGATGTTAAAATTGGAAAACTGTATCCTTGAACTTTCAAACCTTTTTCGTGTACAAGATCTTTTTATATCAAACTGGCCCAAATTTCAGATGCAAAACTACATGAGGAAAAGGGAACAGAAGGAGCGTAGAGAAGATGATTTGAGAGAAGGATTACTGCTGTACAAGTAAGACATAGTTGCTAAAAAAGCATGTTCTTTCTAACCCCCTTTGGTTTGTCTATCATTGTATGTATCTGAACTAAGATCATATGATAAAGTGATGAATGTCTCTGCCTGATGTTCTTACTATGCACTCTCTATTGTTGGATTAAATGTTGAAGGAACGGCAAATACGAGGAGGCGCTGGAGAAATTTGAGTCTGTTTTGGGGTCTAAGCCAGAACCTGAAGAAGCAGCAGTAGCAAGTTATAATGTAGCTTGTTGTTACTCTAAGCTAAACCAGGTACATGTTTGTTTGTTCACATTACAAATCATATGGCATTGTATTGCACTACATACAAATAGGTACTGACTTTTTCTAACAGATTCAAGCTGCACTTTCTTCACTTGAAGAAGCACTGAATGCTGGATTTGAAGATTTTAAGGTAATCAACCTATTGTAAGTTATATGATGAAATTCTTGGTACCCTAGCTAAGCCATCTAACATTGTTGCTGTTTCAACAGAGAATCAGAAATGATCCTGACCTGGCCAATGCCAGAGCATCAGAGGATTTCGATCCACTGGTGAAAAGATTTGACGAATCGTTTATCAATGAGAATGCCATCAATGCGATTAAATCTCTTTTTGGCTTTGGTAAGAAATAACCAAGTGTCTTAAATTCTTGCCATTACATAATGATGGATTCGGTGTTTGGAACAAAGCATATAGTGGATCTGACTAAGGTGTTGCTTTAAGAGCAATATGATGATACCTTTCACTGTATAACTTCATAGTAAACTACAGGTCTCTCTCTCTCTCTCTTATCTTCTGCAATTCAATTTTTTCCCCTTAGCTTGGATATATTGTATTATGTACTGTTATAATCAGGCCAATATGTAAGAAATTTGTGATCAATAAAATTGTCCTTCTCTGCAAGAAATAACTTCAAGTTTCTTTTGTTTCTTGTGTGGCAAGGTTTCTTTCCTGTTTTATCAGTTAAGACACCTTCCCAAACTATATGATATTCCCAAACACACAACTGCAATTATAAATTATAATTATATGAACAATGAACAATATACTGATCACATTATCCAATATAGTTAACCAATGTTCTCTTGGAATTCAAAAACATAACAAACTTAGAAAAAAAGCTTATGAAATTCATCAAAGCCTCTTGTCTGAATCAATAATGGTATGAGGGTGAAGCCGAATTGGAAGCCCTTTGGGTGGCTCAACCAAGGTACCATACTTAAAATTCTCATCAGAATTCAGCAAATCCCATTTGAACAATTTCACAATGTGATGCATGAACACAAGTATCTCCAGCCTTGCAAACTCTATTCCTAAACACATTCTAGGCCCTCCTCCAAATGGAACATATGAATAGGTTATGGGACCTTCTCCTTCAAACCTTGATGCATCAAAAGCTTCCGGATTTGGAAAATACGCCGGATCCATGTGTGTCGAAGCAGGGATCCAACGTAACTGTCAATAAACATCATGTACAATTCAATAATCAATAGTTTTGATTTCATATTTAGAAATAGATTTTTAGAATGTTGTTCCAGTGATCTTTGTCTGTAGAATTCATAATGAATTAGATATACACTTAATTACAACATAAAAAAGAAAACATACCTTCCAGTTCTTAGGAATGGTATAGCCAGCATAGTGAATATCATTTAATGCTTGTCTGTAAGTACCATCAACAGGTGGAAACAACCTCATGACTTCAAATGCAACATTCCAAGAATACTTCATTTTCTGAATGTCCTCCCATTGCAACAACTCCCCTGCCTCTTTCTCTCGGCTTATTTCGAGTTGTTCTGTCATCAAGACAAGAGTTTGATGTCAGTATGTCTGGTTAGAAAATAAAAAACATGTTGAAGGATTTTGTTGCAAACCCTTTAAAACTTGTTCATAAACTTGAGGCATGGCCCCAAGATACTTCATGATAGATGATAAAGCCGAACGAGTAGTGTCATGGCCGGCGAAAAGAAGCAGTAGCATGTTGTCACCAATCTCCGTTTCAGTCATGAATCTTCCATTGGAATCAGGTGTGACAATCAAATATGAAAGAAGGTCTTGTGTAGGTGACACCTTCTTTTCTTGCAAATCAAGTTTCCTTTTCCTTACCATCATCTTCACTTCTTTGGTTATTTCGTCTGCTGCTTTCATCGATCAATGAAATTTTGTTCCGGGCAAGTTGATTGGGAAGCCAAGCAAGCCTCTCAGAAAGTCATCAAGTTTTGCTGAAAATTCTGATACATGGATTGGATCTTCAATGCTTAAGAACAAGCAACAAGCCAATGCATATGTGTATAGCTTCACTGTGGAATTCACAGCCACCTGCTCTTTTCCTTCATTTCAAATAGTAGAAAGTGTAAAACTATTTAGAGTTCATAAAAAAAGGATAAAAGTTGCTAGCTTCTGCATAAGAACCTTTTGTGCCTACCTGATGATGTTAAACAAAGAGAAAAATAAGAAAGGAAAAAAGCAACCTTATTATGAATTATTCAATTCATACTTTCAATTCTTGGCTAAGGTTTTCTTGATCATTCCATTAAAAAATTAAGGGTAAGTTAGACCATACTTTTCTGAATCAAAGATCCTTAAAGTAATAAAGTTAATAAAGTGAGAAGGTGTTCTGTTGTTACATTCCATACCTTTCCAATGAGTTTTGATATGGTTTTGAGCAATGATATCCATTTTTGGCAAGTAATTTCTGAGTGCTTCTGCACTAAGAAAGCTCAATAACAACCTTCTAGTCATCTTTGCTTCTTCACCAACCTTACTAATAAGAGATGTTCTTAACAGCTTCCTTATGGAGCTTGGCCACCATACCTGCACATTCTTATTCTCATTACTGAACAGGAACTTGTTCCCAGCCGAGCCGCAAAACACCGCCATAGGATCTCCAAGAAATGAAGTCTTGAAGAGCCTTGAATCATGTTTCTCCATTCTCTCCTTGATGAATCTCACCAAGGTTCCCCCACGAGCCGCGCGCATGTACTCGAAGGTTTCTCCAACAATAGGCCATCCTAAGTTTCCAGGAGGAAGATTCAGGTTTGGATCCTTTCTGAGTTTCACAAGCTTTGTGATGAAATGAAGAGAGAGGACAAAGAATGCCAAAATTGTTGGCAAGGCTAGAAACTTGGCCACTTCCATTTTATTAGCTTTTTGTTGTTCTAAACTAAGTAATGAAAACTCAGTGAATGTTGTTATTTGAGCATCCAAATTCCATAAAACTCATCATGTTATGGTTGAGAGGTTAGTGTCACACTCATAAATTTTTGACTTCCTTTAATATTAATCTTAATTGCAGGAGTGGTATCAACCATCCAAATATGATAGTTTAATATTCTTTTATTGGAATTATACTGAGCATAAACTCACTATGATAGTTTAAATGGTAAGAAAGTGCAAATTCTGCATGTTTGACCATTTCAAGTGAAGAAAGTGCATACTAATAACAGATTGCCTATAACAGATTGAAGCTGCACTTTCTTCACTTGAAGAAGCATTGGATGCTGTATTTGAAGACTTCAAGGTGATCAATCTATTGTAACTTATATGATAAAGTTCTTGTTGAAGAAAAGATTCATAGTAATCTGCAATCAATAACTTCCAACTGCTTTTGTTTCTTGTGTGACAAGATTTCATTCCTGCCAAACTAATATGATCTTCCAAAGCATATCACCTTTTTAAAATCTTCTAAGAGTTCTGTTTTTCATATACAGAAACTAATTCCTAACCCCTAAACAATAGCATTATGGAAACACAGACTATATGCTGAGTACACATATATTCAAATAGTCAAAAGTTTTTGGCTAGACATGGCGAGGATGAAGCCGAATTGGAAGTCCATTTTCTGGCTCAAGCAAGGGATCATACTTAAACTTCTCATCAGGATTCAGCAAATCCCATTTGAACAATTTCACAATGTGATGCATGAACACAAGTATCTCTAGCCTTGCAAACTCTATTCCCAGACACATTCTAGGCCCTCCTCCAAATGGAACATATGAATAGGGTGTAGG
>JASCZI010030655.1:20845-36538 GCA_036250425.1 Stylosanthes scabra
TCCTTCAAACCTTGATGCATCAAAAGCTTCCGGATTCGGAAAATATGCCGGATCCACGTGTGTCGAACTCGGAAGCCAACGCAACTGTCAATAATATTATCTATTTTTGTTAACATTCTTCTAAGGTGAATATTCGCATGAAAATATCTTCATGTAAAAAATATATTATGTTTGGTAATTTTTTAGACATTCTCTTAAGGTATATACTCATACCTTCCAACCCTTAGGAATGGTATAACCAGCATAATGAAAATCCTTTATTGCTTCTCTGTAAGTACCAGCAACAGGTGGTAATAGCCTCATGACTTCAGATGCAACATTCCAAGAATACTTCATTTTCTGAATATCCTCCCACTGCAACAACTCCCCTGCCTCTTTCTCTCTGCTTATTTCCAGTTGTTCTGTCATAATCACAAGAATTTGATATCACTATGTCTGCTTAGTAACTTAGTATATAAGAATATAAGTTAGAAAATTGAAAACATGTTGAGGATTTTGTTGCAAACAAACCATTCAAAACTTGTTCATAAACTTGAGGGATGGATCCAAGGTACTTCATGATAGATGATAAAGCCGATCGAGCAGTGTCGTGGCCGGCGAAAAGAAGCAGTAGCATGTTGTCACTGATCTCCGTTTCAGTCATGAATCTTCCATTGGAATCAGGTGTGACAATCAAATGTGAAAGAAGGTCTTGTGTAGGTGACACCTTCTTTTCTTGCAGATCAAGTTTCCTTTTCCTTATTATCATCTTCACTTCTTTAGTTATTTCGTCTGCGGCTTTCATGGATCGATGAAATCTCGTTCCGGGCAAGTTGATTGGGAAGCCAAGCATGCCTTTCAGAAAGTCATCAAGTTTTGGTGAAAATTCTGATACATGGAT
Source organism: Stylosanthes scabra (assembly GCA_036250425.1). Classification (NCBI taxonomy): domain Eukaryota; kingdom Viridiplantae; phylum Streptophyta; class Magnoliopsida; order Fabales; family Fabaceae; genus Stylosanthes; species Stylosanthes scabra. The sequence goes on from JASCZI010030655.1 coordinate 21,726, forward strand.
TGGATCTTCAATGCTTAAGAACAAGCAACAAGCCAATGCATATGTGTATAGCTGCACAGTGGAATACACAACCACCTCCTCTTTTCCTTTAACATTGCAAATAGTAGAAAGTGTACAACTATTTAGAGTTGAGAAAAAATGAAAAAAGTGGCTACCTTCAACGTAAGAGCCTTTTGTGCCTTTCTAATATTATGTATATATTTTAATTTATCCCCCGTTAAAACTTCTATTCTAGGGTTAATATTCAAAGTGGTCGAGAAATATATTACATTATTTAAATTAGTACCTGAAAAATTTTGTTAGTCAAATTGACTCGTTTACCAATTAGATGACATGTGTTACAAAATGATTGGTTGATAGATGACACATCATTCAATCATTTTGTGATAGGTGACTTAAAGATGACATGTCATCATCTGATTGGCAGAAGAACCAACTTGACTGAGGACCAATTTGACTGTTAGCCCTTCTATTCTAATATGTTTGTAGTGCATAATTAATCTTTTGACCCCTCCTTCAATTTGGGTCTAGCTCTCTGCCCTGTGTATGACCTACCACAATTATAAATCTTTGGTAGCAGCAAGTGAATTAGTGCTTGTTTGAATAAAATGAAAAAGAACTCCTTAATGAGCAAAAGCACAAACATTCCATACCTTTCCAATGAGTTTGGATATGGTTTTGAGCAATGATATCCATTTTTGGCAAGTAATTTCTGAGTGCTTCTGCACTAAGAAAACTCAATAGCAACTTTCTAGTCATCTTTGCTTCTTCACCAACCTTACTAATAAGAGAAGTCCCTAACAGCTTCCTTATGGAGCTTGGCCACCACAACTGCAGATTCTTATTCTCATTGCTGAACAGGAACTTGTTCCCGGCCGGGCCGCAAAACACCGCCGTATGATCTCCAAGAAATGAAGTCTTGAACACCCTTGAATCATGTTTCTCCATTCTCTCTTTGATGAACCTCACCAAGGTTCCCTGGCGAGCCGCGCGCATGTACTCGAAGGTTTCTCCAAGAATATGCCATCCTAAGTTTCCAGGAGGAAGATTCAGGTTTGGATCCTTTCTGAGTTTCACAAGCTTTGTGATGAAATGAAGAGAGAGGACAAAGAATGCCAAAATTGTTGGCAAGGCTAGAAACTTGGCCACTTCCATTTTATTAGCTTTTTGTTGTTCTAAACTAAGTAATGAAAACACTATGAATCTTGTTATTATTTGAGCATCCAAATTCCATAAAACTCATCATGTTATGGTTGAGAGGTTAGTGTCACACTCATAAACTTTTGACTTCATTTAATATTAATCTTAATTGCAAGAGTGATGGCAATCAGAGCGTCATTATTAGTTTAATATTCTTTGTTTTGGAATTATACTGAGCATAAACCCACTATGATAGTTTAATAAACAAACCTAATACAACTGAGAATCATTTAATGAGATAGTACATCCATGTTGGTATTCAAATGAGTATGACTCAATCTCCAATAAAATTAATTTTGAAAGAAATAAACAATATTGTAGTCCCTTGAACGTTACAAAGAAATAATCTTAATATTACTGTCAACACTGACGAAGATTCTTACCAAACAAGTTTTAAATTACATTATTTATATTGCCGGCTAACTAAATCATACGCTACATTCTAGAATCTTTCATTCAAAAGAAAGCTTGTAAAGTATGAATCAATGGTGAGGGTGAAGCAGAATGGGAAGTCCATTTACAGGTTCAAGCATGGGATCATACTTGAACTTCTCATTAGGATCAACCAAATCCCATTTGAACCGTTTCACAATGTGATGCATGAACACAAGTATCTCTAACCTTGCAAACTCTTGCCCCAGACACATTCTAGGCCCTCCACCAAACGGAACATAAGAATACGCCGTAGGACCCGTCCCTTCAAACCTCCACGCGTCGAACGCCTCGGGATTTGCAAAGATCTTCTCATCCATGTGTGAAGAGCAGATTGTCCAATGCAACTGTTAAAACAGAACAATTACTAACGTGTCGGGGACGGACAATACTGGACAATACTAGATGACCAGCACATTTTATTATTTTTAAGAAATTGAGTCGCTGATTAAATATGCTAGTCAGAATAAATTAAAATCGCCTCATATATACCTTCCAACCCTTGGGAATGGTATAGTCAGCATAAGTGAAATCCTTTAAGGCTTCTCTATAAGCACCGGTAACCGGTGGTGATAGTCTCAAGACTTCAGATGCAACATTCCAAGAATACTTCATTTTCTGAACATCCTCCCATTGCAGTGATTCACCTTCCCCTTTTGCTCTGCTAATTTCAACTTGTTCTGCAAGTCACAGTTACAACAAACTTCATCCATCATCATAAGAAAACTATCCAAAAAAACATGGACTTAAGGGTTTCATTCATTGCAAACCTGCCAAAACCTTGTCATAAACATGAGGAAACTGTGCCAAATATCTCATGAGAGATGAGAGAGTGGATCTAGAAGTGTCGTGGCCGGCGAAAAGGAGGAGGAGTATGTTATCCATGATCTCGATTTCGGTTAGGAACCTTCCATTGGAGTCAGGTGTTACAAGCAAATGTGAGAGAATGTCTTGGCTTGGAGACACTAGTCTTTTCTGTTCCAAATCCAGTTTTCTTTGTTTGATGATGTTTCTTATCTCTTGCCTTATTTCATTGGCAGCTTTCATTGCTTGGTGAAATCTTGTTCCGGGCAAGTTGATGGGGAAGCCAACCAGGCCTTTCAAGAATTGGTGAAATCTTGAGGAAATCTTTGAATCATGGAGAGGCCCTTCAATGCTCAGAAACAAGGAACAAGCCAAAGCAAATGTGTATTTCTGCACTGTGGAATGAACAACCACCTCCTCTTTTCCTAATCATCACATGAAGTAGTGATCATGCTTTCAATTCTTAGCTAAGCTTTGTTTATCATGGATTATTCATAAATAAAAATGCCTTATATACATTAAAAATGAATTACTAAATTACTTACAATACAAATAATCAGTTCCTAAAAAAAATATTTATACACGAGTAATACTAGATGGTCAGCATATTTTGATATATTTAATGAATTCAATTTTGATGTATTACGAAGTTATTTTTGCTGATGTGATGCTATCTAATACCCGTAAAAATTCATATTTAATATACAATACTAATTAAGTATGATTATGAAGTTTGTTACTTAACTTCCTACCTTGCCAATGAGTGTTAATGTGGATTTGAGCAATGGAATCCATTTTAGGGACGAAATTTCTGAGCATTTCATGATTGAGAAAGGCCAAGAGCAACCTTCTAGTCATCTTAGCTTCATCACCAACCTTATTAACCAAAGAAGATCTTAAGAGCTTCTTTATGGAGCTTGGCCACCACACTTGCACATTCTTGTTCTCATTGCTAAACAAGAACTTGTTCCCCGCCGGCCCGCAAAACACCGCCATGGGATCTCCAAGAAACGAAGTCTTGTACACCCTCGAATCATACCTCTCCATTCTCTCTTGTATGAACCTCACCACGGATCCCTCGCGAGCCGCGCTTATAAACTTGAAGGTTTCTCCTACAATTGGCCATCCATAGCTTCCCGGAGGAAGATTCTGATTCTGATTCCGATTCCGAATCTTTCTTGTGATGAAATGAAGTGAAAGTAGGAGAAGGAGTAGTAGTGCCAGAAGTTCTGGCATGGGTAGAAGCTTGGCCAACTCCATAACCTTCAATTGATAGTTCTAAGAATCAATCAATCAAGAAAAGTTAATTAATATAATTGGTTAGATAAATGAAAGCATATATATGTAGGTTTATATAGTGGCATTTAAGCTTAGATGTATTCAGTATTAGTCTTCATCAAGATGTTTAGTCCTTAATGGAACTATTGATGATCATAAGATATGATGAATTTGGTATAATATATTACCATTTCTGGCAATGCAAATAGAAATCACCAAGCAAGGAAAATAGGGACAGAAAGGTATTTTACATGGATCACTAAGTGAGAATACGTACATACATACATGCATAAAATTAGAGTGAAACGATTTTATTTTCACACCAACTATCAATATATAATATAATTAAAATATAAAATATATATTAAAAATAAATTAAGCTACATATATATATATTTTTTTTAATATATATTATATATTTAATTTTGATGTTATTTTAATATACACCTAATATAATCAATTAATTACTGTATTTTTTAAAATTTTATTATTTACACATCAAAATTCAATCATTAAATCAGTTATTTAGTATAAAGTATATGTTAAAATATAAAATATATATTAAAAATAATTTAACAATATATAATTAAAGTAATCCATTGGTGCTATAGCCTTGGCAACCATTACCAATATAACATCAAAGAACAAATGATTGATACCAAAAGATCGTTACAGATCATCTGGCTTTTAAAGGGCCACGTATATATATATTACAGAAATATCCTCTGGGGTTTACGTTAACTTCATTCTTTTAACTCTAGTGCCATAATAATAATAATAATAAATGTTGGATTATTTCTTTTAATAAAATATTTTGTGGTGGGAAACATTATTCATCACAAGGTCAAATCATATCATATATTGAATGCGGAAGTAGTTCTGATCCAGCGAACCGCCAACAATGTTGCTAATTTTTTAGTTAAGAAAGCTTTGCATAAAAGATTTGAGTATATTGAGCTATTAGAGCCCACGTATGATATGCGCAATATGTTGTGTGATGCCACGAACATCTCGTAAGTTTCTAATTTTTTCATTATTGTCTTTTAGTCATAAAAAAATCATACCATATATATATCCATGAAGATCTAAGCATCTTTCGAGTTGGGACTACTGAATAATTATACTGAACGCAATTGAGTGGTGACTAAAAGTTTGACGAATATTAATATTTCTTTCAATTTGTTAATAAAAATCAAATTTATTTATTTATTTATTTGGGTTCATGAACAAGGTGGACATCTCTAGTTTCAAAAGCTTTTTACTCTAGTTTATAGTTTAGGAGACAATATACGACACAATTACATGAAATAAATTATATTTTCAGTTTTATTATGTTTCACTTATTAATTTATGAGCTTAAGACTCAATATATGAAAATTGTAAAATATTTTAATAATATACAATCAGCTCATTTTGCATTGCTCAATAATACCGAAACATTATCATTATCATAAAAAGAAAAGAAAAATAAGTAATACCATTAACCATATTATCTTGACATTTGAAAATATACATAACGTAAAATATTTCAATAATAACATTTAGCGACATGCATCATTGCATCCTTATCCTAATTTTTGTAGGGTCAATATGCACCTTAAATCCTTAGCCAAGCATTGTGTATAGCACACTTTGATCAATACTTGCCAGAGGGTCAATATATTTTTTTTTTATTGGACAGATATTTCTATCTAGAGTTTAAATTTTATTATTTAGTGTTTGGACTTTGGAGTATTAGCTAAATAATAATAATAATAATAATAATAATAATAATAATAATAAATATTGTTAAGTTGTTGATTTCTATTACTTTCTTGGTCGTTAAATACGTGAGAAACAATTAGAAATAATATTTTGACTATGATAGTGAAAGTATCAAGTGATCTTTTAAAGTTTATAAAAAAAATTTAAATATATAACTGTCGTTATTTCAAATATATATCCATATTTTTTCATTTTATATATAGAATTTTAAATTTTTTTTTTTAGAACTTCAAATCTTAAAAGATCATCATTATTATTCATATTTAAGAATTTTTTTTCTTTTGTTAAAAAAAGGCCCAAGAGCCCATTTTATTATTTTGTTTGGTCGAAACAATGGTTATTACATGTATAGCTCGTTGAACAAAGCATAAGCCCAATTGGCCCAAACCACAAGCCCGTAACTAACCTTTTGGTCCTTACTGTAATTTCACACACACACACATCATTTTGTAGAATGAAATAATCATGATGAGGGGTACAAAAATGAAAAAGGAAAATCCATTATTATAGAAATCAGAGAGAAAATCAAAGTAAAGTAAAATAATTATATTTCACATGGAATTGATTCAGGTATTATTATTTAATAGGCAATTGTAATTAATGAAAATTATTGTTAGCTGATCTGAAAATGTTGTAGCAGCATATAATTGGAGATTTTCCCATGCAACAATGTGTTTGTTGAGGCAAAATTCAATTGGTTAATACTTATAAAATAGCAAAAAGTTCAAGCAAATAAATGAAGTAATAACACGATTATTATCAAGTTAGTTAATTAATTATACATTTCATGACCAAGTACTAATTAAAGTGGACAGTTGTCACCTCCCAAATTGCATACATAAATGTGGATTTGAATACCATCTAAGTCACTTGTCGCCAAAGATATTAAAATTAAATATATTATTTTTTTAAGTGAAAATCTTGAAGGTGATCTTTTGAGTCTATAATGGACTTTTCAAAGGGCAAAGTTGCCCTAAAAAATATGAGGATGAAGCTGATTGCCCTAAAAATTTGGAAATAGAATCTGACAGCTAAATTGAGCATGGAAACATATTGGTGTGCCTGAAAATTTATAAATTATAGTGAGGTGGTTTAAACATTGAAGATAATCTTGAAAATAGTGTTTTTATAATAATTACCACATGAAAGTCAATTTAACCTTAGAATTGACACACAAACAAAAAAAAAATTACCCTAAAATTTTAACAATGAATTGTCCAATTAATCATTATTCCATGTTCATAAGTCAATCTCATATCACGTATATAATTTTTGCATTTTATTACCTTCCCTAGCTTCATAATTTTCCATATGTACTAGTTACTATATATCATCATCACTTCCAAACACTAAAAAAATATTGATTAAATCTTTGGAAGATATTTTTTAGCAAAAGAAAAAAAAAAAAAGCTTTTTTTGAGTAATTATTATATAGAGTATAAAACTTCGAAAGAAAAAAAAAAAAGCTATTTAACTTTGCTAATTATTTAAGCGGATTAATTCAAAAACTAAAAAGGGATAATTAGATATTTATTTTAATGTAACAAAATAAAAAATAAATTTTCATTTTTAAAAAATTTATATTACACAAAATATTTTAAATTAGAAATAAATTATTTATATACTCATTAGGTTGCCTGTAAAATAAAGAGAAAGTCTAGGTAATCAATATTTTGATAATCAATATTAATCAATAAACTTAAAATATTATTATTTATTTGAATTTTATCTTTTATGAATTGAGTTTCTCTTGTTTTATTGGGCTTTTATCTTTTGTTAGTTATCATTAACCACTATCTTGAAAAATAAATATCACTTATAAAATTAATTATTTATATAAAATACATATTAAAATATAAAATATAAATATTCAGAATAAGTTAAAAACACTTATATTTATATACAAATATACGATTATTAATTTGATACTTAATTTTTAATATATATCCGCATTTTACAATTAAAATGACGTTTATATTTCTCCGGTAATTACTAATTACTAATTACTAACTAGAAGAGACAAAAAAAAAAAAAAAGGAAAAGGATATTTTAGTGATAAAATAACAACGAACGCGTTGTAATTAATGATAGTAATTAATAATTAATGATAGTAATGACGCGGACAAAGTTAGAAAGAGATTAGAACGAAAATGTGAGGGTCCAACTCCAACCTCCAAAGTCTATGTTCTTAAATCTTCCAATCCAAGATAACAAGAACAACATCAGTGACTCAATCTTGCAACATATTTATTTATGGATTGAATTCCAACTTCAAGTTCCAAGAGAGACAAAGTCAAAGGGAATAAAACAAAGAATGGTGTTCAGCAGCTTGGTGGTGGTGTCAGTGGCACGTGTCTCCGGCGAGGCATGGCAGTGGGCGGCGTGCATTGGCGACCCACTCACCCCGGAGCAGTTGCTTGATGTTCTCTGCATCTTCCCTCTTCACCAATTGGGTCGTCTTGCTCTCTGCCTCTGCTCTTTCTTCTGCCTCCCTAACCCTGATTCCTACTACTACTACTCTTCTTACCTTCCCTCTGATGATGATGATCATGATGAAGAAGATCATGATGATTATTCTTCTTCCACTTCCATTGACTTTGATGATGACTTCTACTACCACTCCCATTCTGATTGATAGTTTCATGCTGCTTTCTTGCAACTTCATGCCCCCACCTTAATTGTAAAGTAATGTTCTTTTCCCTCCTCTCTATTCATTTTTATTGTTTTTAATTATTATTATTGTTTTTTAAATCTGGGTTCTTGATAAAGATTCTGTCTTTTTATCTGGGGGTTCTAAAGTTCCTGTCTTGATTGTAGATTCTGGATTTTTTGGCTTCATATGAAATGGTCTTTTATCTGAGTGTGAATGTGTTGACTTTGGGATTATTTGCTGTTATTTTCTGGCTTATGTTGTCTTGTTTGATTTATGAACTGAACACATGTTCCATATACCAAGATAAGTTTTGTGGGGTTTTCTGTTCCATTGGAATGTTGTTGGCAATTCTTGTTTTGCCTGATGCATTTCCATGGATGTGATGATTGTATTCCCTGCTAAGATAAAAACAATACATGATTGAGAAAGAATGCTAGTTACTCTCTAAAATGCTTTGGAGTGGTGTGAAAAGTTTACATCAAAATCTACCACCTCCAATCCGCCATGATCATCAGGTTTGTGTGTAAAACAAAACTTAAGATTTGGGTAGGGTTGAGTGGAAGGGAATATACATTTTGTGTAAAACAAAATTTCAAATAAAATTTTAGAGATGTTTAATAAGTGGACTGTTAGAGAAGCATTTATTCACTTCATAGGTTTAGAAAAGATTTAGGGTGATCATAAAATCTAAATTTAGTGATTACATCTGTATCATTGTCATATTCATTGGATGCTTGCTGATCTTTTCTAAAACATTTTGCTGAAGTTTATGGCATGAGCTGTTCTATTCAATATGCAAAATATTACATTCGTTTCAGTCGAAGACTAACACTTGAATCTAACAGAAACATGCATGTCCTAAACTTCTTGTGAACTATCAATGTAAATATGTGAAATGTCCATGTTTGAATCTGAATTGTTGTGTGATTGTCTGAGAAAAGATACAATTATCATTATTTTTTCAGAAGAAAACAACTTATCTTATTATTCAACACTAAATCTACAAGAAAAATATCTAGCTTATACCTCTGAGCATGTAATTTGCAAGTAGCAAAACAAACAATGCCAAAATGATAGAAATGAACCCAATTCTGATATTGGGAATATCCATCCTATCAAGAATGACACCCGTTCCCCCTTCTCCTCCTCCGTCTCCTCTTTCTATTCATAAGTTGTTACCGGCATATTATATTGACTACGTTGAATGGATTGTATTTCTTATGCCTATGTAGGTCAGCATGATCTTTACACCCCCACTACTCCATTCAACTTGTTCTTGAATCACTGTTTCTAATTTCATCTGTCTTCATCTTCAATTAATTTTTGTTTAAAACGTGTTTCTTCAAATCACTTAGAAAATTTCTTTCTTGTAGCTTAGTATTTGCTGTCATTAGGGATGTAAGGTTGTCACCTATCTTTTCTGTGTAGCGGAAGAAGTTCATGTCCTATTCTAAGCTCTTCATTGGCCCTTCAAAATATTGTCATTTGTCTCTTATCTTTTTGGGATCATCCCTTCATTGAGATCCCTTGTAAAGTAAGACAATGATCCAAGGGTGAATAACCTTCCTGCTTTCTCTCTTTACAGAAAATCTCACTTTAGAGGAATTTAATCCCTCCTGTTTTAGTGTCAAATCTGCTACAAGTAAGAGAGGTTCTGAAGAAATCAGTTTCTTGGGAGCAGGAACAGGTTCTTTAGTTTAGCTTAAGACTGTGTTTGGAGTTTTATAGATGATGGAAGGGAATGACAATTAAAAGACAAAGTGTCATGCCATTTCATACCATTCATTATCTTATCTTCCTTCAAACATTACTTAAATTGTATCTAACTGAAGGTGATTTTAGTGTTAAGTTCTTTGAACTTTGAAGTTAAGAGAACAAATCTCTAGTCTCTTTTCTTTAGTCGATTAGTTCGGTCCTTCTAAACATCATAAGATAAGAGTCTAAGTAAACCAGCTGTCCAGTAACAACATATGATTTTGATTCATCAGTTGACAAAGTTAATCTTTGTTCATGTTCTTCTCTGATAGATTGTTATGTCAGAAAGTTTTTTGGTATTTTCTCCTAATTGGGAGGGATGAATATTCCATTCCCACCTCACGGTGCAAAGTTCAATTTCCATGTAACAAAAGTCCTTTGGCGCCGTCCCTCGGCTATCGCCAGCCACCACAACCATCACGTCGCTGCTGCCACTTTTGGAGTCATTGTATTCTATGCCATACAAATATGTCAAGATTGCTGACTTCCATTCTTTTCCTTTCTGCTTCCATTCCCATAATATTTTTCTGACTTGAATTATTATACACTTTGCCAGGAACTTGCCTGCAAATCAACTTGATGAAGAGATGCCACCAACTACAATCTAAAATTTCTCAAAATAAGATGATTAATTAGGCACTTGAGTAGTGTTTTAAGTCACCTCCATACTCCATTGTGTAAAAGCATCTCCTACACTTATATTGTTGTAGCTGATTAATTAATCTCTTCACATCTTTATATATATATATCCCTGTAAAGATTATTGATATTATTATTGGTGTTAATGTTGTTGCAAAATTGCAATCCAAAGAGAGCACCAATGATATAGCTTAGGTATTCAGGACTGGATTTTTGTATATGATAATTATAAACCTTGATTAAATATTTCCCAAATGTTGGTCCTTCTTCTTAGGTATATTGATTTCATTTTTCCTGTTACTACAAACAGCACATGCAAAATAGTAATAATAAAAATGGTCCACTAAGCTGAATTGTGGAATCAACCACCAAAATGCAAATTTACTGAAGGAGAATTTAAAATTTTGTATGGAGAAGGTAGTTAAGTTTGTACCTACCTAGTTTTCTATCTAACTTGTGGTGTTTAGTCATTTTCATATTCATGCTCTCAAGTCTGAGTTCACCCATAACTCCTTTTTTGTTACTTGATTGATGCAACTACATTGTTTGTGGCTTTGTGCATGCTGCTTCATTTTTTTATTTTTTTTTTCAATTTCACACTTAAAAAATGGTGTATTGAAAATCTACTTAGCACAATTTATATATAGTTACTGCCGAGAAAGAGTATAGTGGCAAAATAGGTATGAATGGGAATAAATTTTTATTTCTATCATTTTAATTCTTTACTTAGCAGGCAGTATGCCACTTAATAAAATATAAAATTAATCTACGTGTATTATTGTACACCTCTATACATATAGGGATGAACCCACATAGAAACAAGAGGGGACACTTGCCCCACAAATATTTTGAGAAAAATTAATAATTATATATAGATATGTATATCTATGCCCCTAATGTTATGTACTTATGTTATATTATGTTTGCCCCAAATAAAACATGAATTATTTTCTTAAGTTCTATGAATCTATGTTAAAAAAAAATTATTTTATTAAACTTAACATATAGCAGTAATTACCATATGAAATTTAGTAAAGTATATAATTAGAAACTAAAAGTGAATAAATAAATAATTAAACAAGCCCAATAAAAAAAAATAAATTAGGATAATTAACTTCACGACACTAATTAATTAGTTAATAATAATGCTACAGAATCAATATTAGGGGTCTTACAGCGCTAATAATTAAGTTATCATTCAAAATTTTAAAAAAAAAAATTATTATCTAAAATTGAAAAAGTTATTATCCAAACAGAATAAAAGTAATCATTTATATAATATACGAGTTATCATTCGTAACTCATTTACTATCATCATCATGTGCAATGGCTTTTAAATATATTAGTTTTCAAGACTTTTTCATTAGTTAATAATCAAACTGAAACTTAATTTCCTAATAGTTTCTTAATTAAACATAACTTATTAATGATTTTTTAAAAAGGTTGGTTAAGATTGAAAAACCATATTACTCATATATTAATATTCTTTGTTAAATTATTCTTGTATATAGTACAGTAATTATTTTGGTTAAAATTATTTTTTATACTACTATGAATATTATAGGATTATGATTTTTTTATGAAAATACTAATAAAGACTTAATTATAAATTTTTATCTAATAATTTAGGAAGCAGTTACAAATTTAAAATATAAGAGCCTAATTAAAATATTTAGTGAATAATTAAATCTATTTTAGATTAATATTTTTTTATGAGGTAATTAATTTATTAAAAATTTAATAACTCTATTAATTTGAGTAGTTTTTTTAATCCTCATAAGACTCTGATACTTTTCCAACTTTTTATGTGATAACAAAGATTTTTTATATTTTTTCATCATGTTTATTTTATGTAAAACTTTTATGGTTTTATTAATTTTTGCTACCTTCATATGTAATTTACCCATTTTATTCACAAGTTGTTTAATTTTTTCTACATAACTTGCTATTTTAAAGTTTAAAAATATTTTCCTATTTTTAAGATGTTTATAAGATTTCATTATAAAAATCTAATCAATGAACAAAACTAAATAAGGAGATGAAGATAATACTTACTTGAAATGATAAACTCTTATTAATTTGAAGAAGCTTGAAAGATTACAAGAACGCTTGAAAGATTACAAAGATGAAAATTTTTTGAGAGTTTTTGTGAGCTTAGCTTAGTATTTGATACCTTACCCTTCTCAAACTCTCCATATTTATAGGCCTTTCTAACTTACTATTTCTCCAAATTTTTATTGACTATTTTACCTTACCAAACTTTCTTTGACTTTGATTGATTTTTTTTCTTCAGACATTTACTATTTTGCTGACATTTACTGTGTGCCGACAGTCACTATTTGCTTTTACTATTTTGCCGACATTTACTGTGTGCCGACAGTCACTATTTGTTTTTACTATTTTGACGACACCTATTACATTTCATATGGGTCTTGAGAATCTTGAAAATATTGTGTAGGGCTAGATTGAACTTCTTCATCTTCCCCTAAAGGTACAGCTTGTATGGCTTGTAAAAAATTATCAATATCCTCTTCTGACGTTGCTGCTGCTAATACTGCTAAAATTTGTTGTTTCTGAGCTAAAAATTAAGACTCTTTTTCATTGGATATCTTGTTAGTCATATTATTTCTTGAAGATGTGATTGCAGGATGTTTTTGAGATGATGATAACCATTGATCAATAGCTGCTTTCCTTAATAAATTGAGATCACATTTACTCCACCATTTGATTTTAATAACTCTTATTAAGTATTGTATGCTGGGCGAATCTTCGAAGGCTGATGAACCATAGTCCCAAGACATAATCCAGCTTATTCCCATGGCTGCTATAAATGATATGAATTTATATTCTGGTAAAAAAGATGATTTGTTTTTAAAATACTCAAAAGCAAGACTAGCTTCTTTTGGGAAAAATGCTTCTATTGGTCTGAAAGTTTGGAACCATGATTGAAATCACTTTGGAAATTGTAATGAAATTCCTTTTCTAAACCAAATGAACCAAGAATGTGGGCTTGGTGACAAGTATAATATATTAGCCCATGCTTCTTGATAATCATAATACGTATAATTTTGTGGCTCAAATTTTAATGAGAAGCTCTTATGTTGAAATGGGGTAATTCCCAATCTTGTAAAGATAATACTTTAATTATTTTTATTTTTGAATAAATTGGTTGTTGGGTGCTAGAATCTTTATAATGAGTTAATTCAATAGAACCTGTATCTACTAATATGAACTCATAAAATTTTTGTGTTTTATATGGATTTATAGGGATGTAATGAAAGGTATTTGGAAAGATAGATTTGTATAAGATTTTTCGATCTTTTCTAAACCACTCTTTTTTAATAGTTAATATTTTAATAGGATTGGCTTTTTCGTGATAAGGAAATTGTTCTTTCAGTGGTTGAGTATTATAAAGGTCTGAAGGTTGTAATAAAGTAAATTTATTACTTGTAGTGTGTGTTTGGTTTAGCTTTTGTAAACTGAGGTTGAGTTTAACTTGATTCTACTAAAAGTGATTTTGATTATAATTGAGTTTGTTTCAACGTGATTTATATTTGGATACTCTAATTTAAAAGTGATTATAATTGATAAGATGTTTGGATAAGAAATATCAAAATCACTTTTAGATATGAAATTACTAAAAGGGTAAAGATTATATTAAATTATAATTAATTAATATTATAACATATTATAATTTTTATAATTAGAGGTTATTAAATTATAACATATTAACATTATATACAATATTAATATTATGTACGTATTATAAAAAGTTATATAAGATATATATAATATATAATATATAATATATTAAAAGTAAACAAGATTATATTAAACTTAAAGAAAATAACAACAAAGTGCATAAAAATAAAAATGAAAAATAATATATTCTAATATTTCTAAATAAAAATTATCTACAATTAAAGTAAATAGCAAGATGAAGGATGAAAAATAAAGCACAAAAAAAAGGAAAACACATATATTTGTATTTTGTTGTTTTTTATCATGTACTCTAATATACTCTTTTTTTTTAGAATTGGAACAACGATACTAAAACAGAGAGAATACTAATACTGTATTATTCTATTATAAAAAATCATATTATAAACGTTACACAAATTTACTTCAACATGATTTATATGGCAACAACAAAATAATATCAATTATACAAAACTAATTTATAATTAATTTTCATAACACTCAACTATACAAGTAACATATTCTAAAATTTCTAAACAAAAAATATTTAATAAGTAAAATCATGGCAGGAGAAAAAGATTTACCTTGA
>JASCZI010030657.1:924-19377 GCA_036250425.1 Stylosanthes scabra
ACAAAGATGCTTGGTAAAGTTCAACCAAATGTTTTGGCGTAAGACAAGTACGTGCCCAATGATTTTTACCACCACAACGATGACATCTGTTTTCAATTTGCTTACCATGCCCATTATTCTTCTCTTTATTACCCCACCTCTTATGGGATTTTTTCTTATTGAAGAATATTTTCTTTTTTCCTTTATCATATTTGTTACTGAAATTAGGACCTTTACCATTTTTGGGATTACAAGTACTCACATTCACTTCAAGGAATGGGGCAGAGCCGCAAGGGCGAGCTTCATGATTCTTCACGAGCAATTCATTATTTTGTTCTGCCACAAGAAGGCATAAAATTAACTCAGAATATTTTGTAAATCTCTTTTCTCGATATTGCTGCTGCAGGAGCATATTCGAGGCATGAAAGGTCGAGAATGTTTTTTCCAACATATCATTTTCAGTAACATTTTCCCCACACAATTTCAGTTGTGAGGTTATTCTAAACATTGCGGAATTATATTCAGAAATGGATTTAAAATCCTGTAACCGCAAGTGTAACCATTCATATCGAGCATTTGGGAGAATTACCGATTTTTGATGATAGTACCTTTCTTCAAGGTTTCTCCATAGATCTGCAGGATCTTTTAAGGTAAGGTATTCACTTTTCAACCCTTCGTCTAGATGACGTCGAAGGAAGATCATCGCCGTAGCGCGATCTCTTAGTGATACATCATTATTTGCTTTTATAGTATCACCAAGGTCCTTTGAATCAAGATGGATTTCGGCATCGACAATCCATGATAAGTAATTTTTACCTGAAATGTGAAGTGGTACAAATTCTAATCGGGAAAGATTTGACATAACGAAATTTAGTACCTTATGTCTTCAAAGTAAATCAATAAAAGCTTCTTGCTTCAAAGCAAATTGATCAGAATTTCGTGCTGATAACGTGTTATGAAACTAAAACTATAAAAAAGAGAATAATATAAAAGCAAGAGAGAGCTAGAGAGCAAGAATATGAAATTCTTATTGATTTCTGGATATGAAAAACTTATGAAATCATAGCCCTATTTATAGTAAAAGATTTACTATTACATGAAAAGAAATGAACGGTTATAATTCATTTACTATGCAACATAGTAACTTGATTTGGAATGGACGGCCATGATTTATTAGGTTACTATGCGGCATAGTGCCGGCGGCTGCCGACACCAATAATTCATAACAAGTTTGTCATTTTCACTGCTTTTCAGTCTACTTTAAATTCTTAGCTTTGAACTGCTGAAGTGCTGATATATGTTACAACTTGCAAGCCTACAATTCTACAACATTCTTACCGGAAGTAATGTCAATATTATGAATACATTGCATGAATCTATATTATATATGTATAATATCATATGCCGGCCTGCTGCATATAAGTGGAAAAATTCATGAAAACTACGTTCACTGAAAACTAAAATAAATGTAAATAAATAAAAGACTACTAAAATAAAATGTGTTGGAATACCATACAAACCATGTGCTCACATTCACATACAACCTCTATATATTTAATGATTCTATAATCGTAAGATCTGATGTCAACATGAAATAGCCAGAAAACAACATGATATCTTTTTCCCAAATTGTTGTACCTCCCACAAACATGAACAGCTCAGCTAGATTAGAAGCGAGAATTAAAATGTACAAAGTTATGTAGCTGCTTTTGCTGATGTTGAACAAGCAATGCAACAAAAATTCAGATGCTCTTCTCTCACTGTTTTCATAATTTCCTCAAGAGAAAACAAACACTGCAGCAATCAGCTACGCACCAGCTGCAATGATAGTAAGGCTTATCAACTGTTTAAGAAGGCATGGAATCACAAGATAAAATAAACTTATATGTAATGAAGAGAGTAACAATATTCACCAATGTATCATTATCTTTCCAATGTCACTCCACATTAATCATCAAAATCAATGTTGTCATCCTTCATGTACTTCTCTTGCACTGCTGCAACTGTAGATTGCTAAGTTAAGGGGCACTCAGAATAAACATTTCAAGTAAAGCTTCATCCAGAAAATTTGTTAAGGGAAAATACGCAATGTATTTGTGACATGCCACTAAATTAAACTACAGCATCAGCAAGCTCAAACCTTGCTAGAATTATCATTTAACATTGAACACTTGATCCGTGAGATTGTAAATCAATATATATTAAAAAAAAAAATCCCCTGATTTGGTTGGTAGCAATGTCTGGTTCTCATACAAGATTTATATCCACAGTGAAGAATTAATATTAAATACTAATATCACAACATTAGGTATGAAGTTGTAAAATTCGGTTAAGTTCATTAAGATTTTCAAAAAGTCCAGTAACACTTATAGTTTCATTATGCACCAGTGCAAGTGATGAAATTTTCAAGTTTTTTCCATGGGAGAAGGTAAATGAATCCAAACATGCATATCACAAGAAAGCAAGGATATCTGTAATAATCCCAATCATGAGGACCAATCGCAATCTTGCTAAATTCAACTGCACTTGCTTCTATGCCAGCAAATATGTACCCGTTGCTTTTGTCTATCAGCTTCACTAAATTTCCCACACTCTCTTTATCCTAAAAAGGAAATCTAGGTTTAGGATTGTGAAGTCTGCCGCGAACAGATTCAAAGAATCCAGGGATATTTGATGTACCTGAATATCTAAGGTTGAAAAACTCACAAGACCAAAGTTTTCAATAACTTCACATAATTCCTTTGTGAGCTTTCTGCAGAAGTATAGATCACTTTTTTATTATTAAGAGAGAGAGAGAAAGAAGAAAGTAATACAATGTAATAATAAACCAGAACTTCTATGCAAGGATGGGAGGATCATAACATTCAGTTCCATATCCTAAATGTTCATCAATCTGTTTATCATAGGTTTCTTAGTGAGTCAATTTTATTTCATAAGTTGTACCCTGAGAGTGCATTTATGAGTTGAAGTTTTAGAGGGGAAGGGTAGAATGGGAAGAATCTGAAGAGTAAAAAGTATTTTATGCTTTAAACCACTTCTCTTCCTTTCCATCCAAAACTCCCCAACTGGCAAACACCCCCAAGAGGACACTCCATTCCTATCACAGGAGAAAGAACCCATGAAATAAAAATTACTTTGTCAGTGTACATCATTATTATAATTCACAAAAGTATACCAACAAAATAAATTTCATCGGATCCAGTTGAAACAGCCAATTCCACCATTTCCAAATTTTCATTATGTAGTTGTTAGCATGGCATTTGATGATCATGGCAGACAGGTCAAGTGGCACAATACAGTACAGTATGGAATTCTAGTTATTAAGAAAGGAAACAGTTGAAAGTTGCAAACAATAGTCGCTAAACATCGAAGTTATATCAGAGTCCAAAGAATGCTAGTAGGCAAAAGAAACTCCAAGAACACATCCCACCTGTATTTAGCAGAGCGAGGATCCTGATCAAGATGGTATTGTAAATATGACAAGTCTTCTACGTCTGTATAGAAATCAAGATTAAAAGCTGCAACAATCAAATCACAAAGTTAGAGCTGAAATGTTCCAAATATAACCACCACCAGCAAACATATATTTAAACCATAAATTTTAAAAGTAATTTCCGCACCTAGCCTCCCGTAGTTCTCAATTAAATCAATTTTTGACAAGACATTTACGTGAGGGAGCTCTAAATGTAGCATTGTGGATAAGGATAGAAGCAATGCACTGACATACTTCCCAGGGTCACTGCAAAGATGGGCATCAACCAGATGCACTGCTGTTAACTGCATAGAGTGAACATATGAATAAGTTCTCAAACTAACATGCAATTAGATATCACCAAGAACAGGAAGCAAAGGAAAGAACTATACCCTTAGGTTCAATTTCTTAATGAGTTTCATGATGACATTCTTGGCATTTGAGTGAAGAAAAAATAGTTCCACTTGGCCAGGAAAATCAAAGAGTAGGTAGTGATCTAAAATGTTAATACTATTGTCAGCCAGTCCACTATGGATAACAGAATGTTAATCATAGAGCAAGAGAATAGCAAGTTGTAGTCTACTATGGATAATGTCAGAAATTTTCTTCTTTTTAGCATTTAGATCTATACATTAAGGCGTAATAGCAAACCAACCTTTAAGAAGTGGTTCCAACTTTGCTTCCAACCAGTCGATATTTTTCTCTATATAATCCATACAATACACAAGACCTGCTTGAACAATACGAGACAATTCAAACAATGCAGCCTGAGACTGTATGATATAAATAACTTACACAGAACATTTTATTAGAACCATTGACTTACACACTAAGCAACTAGTTAAATTTCTTGGAGTCCATGCTTTCAGAAAGTAAAAATCAAGAAAATGTCCTTCCTATGTCTACACTTCAAACAATCCATCACACAATACTATTGTTGACAATTCACAGTGCATAAAACAGATAAAATTTAGTTTAAGAAGAAAAAATGTACATTAACCTTGAAAAGCTACACAAGTAAGTATTAGGCTTACCCCCATTTGGACCAAGAGAATGTTCCGCCATTACATCGCTAAGTTTCACAAGATCCTCAATGTTCACAGCACATTCATAGCTATATTTTATATCAAGAGAAAACACATGAATTGGATCATACAACTAAAACAAGACACTTTTGAGCATAAAAATTCGAAGATAGACTGAGAAGGATACGGTAATGAATCATTAGCAGGATCCAAATTGATAATAGCAACCTTCCTGCACACGCAAAAAAAAATACACAAGGTGAATAAAAGACCATATTAGTAGAAATCGTAAAATTACTCCAAGGTGAAAACTCAGGTAACTTCATGCGAAGTTGTTATTTTAAAACTGTTAGATCACAATTTAGTCAAATATGTGAAATCATCTAAAGGCTTTTAATAAGCAACTTCACAAGCAACTTCACATGAAGTCGACTGCACGAGTATTCGCCTTAATCTAAAGAGTGAAGCGATGTATTCTTTTCTGTTTCTCCTTAAAGATCAAGCTAACCTTCCAATAAGATTAAGGAACTGAGACATGCCATTGCAGTAAGTTGTTTTGCCAGAGCCAGGAGGTCCCACAACTATTTGCCCAAAAACCATCGTTTCTTCCTTTCAAAAAAGAAATAGCTATAACGTTAGGTAACCAACTTCTTTCAGCTTGAAGTAGAAAACTAGAATTAGAAGATTAATGAATCTGCTACATGAATTGATTATATGAATCTGCTATATTAATTAACAAGAAGTAACGATTACAATATATAAACCAGCAACAAGGAATTAATATAAAAATTAAAAAGAAGTCACAGTATATAAAATAGCAAGAATCCAGTTCCAGTATAAAAATTAAACAAGAAGAGGAAGGAAGCGGAGGTAGAAGAGGAACCAACCGGAGACAGAGACAAGCGAGGCACGGCGGGAGTCAGGTGAGGATTTGTCTTTGAGAGAGAGAGAGTAAGGAAGGGGTTTAGAAGAATGGAGAGGATGGGTGCTCAATCGTTCCTTCTTTCTCTTTTATTTTCTTTTTTCTCCAGAAGACAAAATGGTGCTTCTTCTTTTTTGGTCTAGGCTAGGGCCAAAGGCCCAGCCCAAAGGAAACAAGCATCTAACAAAAGCAAAGAATCAAAGACATGCAGCAACATGTCCAAAAAAAAAAGACATACAGCATAACAGGAAGACCAAAAATATAAAGAGGGCTCTTTTTTTAAAAAAAAAAGACTCACAAAAATAAAGGGACCAGGTCCAGTTTCCAAAACCGACCGAGTCTCCAATTTTTAACAGAACTGGGCGGTCCAAACCGGTTCCTACCAATTCTAATGCAGCTCCGATTTTTGAGCTTGCCCAAATTGGCTGGAAAAATATATTTATGCTCTTAACTTTTTAAAAATTATACAAATTCATTCTTAATTTTTGAAAGAATAGTATAAATAAACTTATTTGTTAGTTTGAATCAGCTAAACGAAAATGTTTAGTTTTATCATTTCCAAGATTTTAGAGTATAGAATTTGAAATAAATAGTAAGTATTAAGTTTAGAAGATTTATTATATATATAATTTGTCACTATAAAATTTGTTTGAAACTCTTTGGAAGATATACAATTTCTTTTTAAATTTGTAGCCGAAACTGAAACTGAATGATGAGTTTTTGTTACTAAATGGTTTTAAGTCGTAGATTTTAATTTTATGGACTTATCAATATTTTCTTATTTCTCACACAATGTTTTAAAAGTTATGTAAATAACTTAAAGTAAAAATACTAACTAGTATATACAGTTCAAAAAGAAAATCATACAAAATTGCACTATTAATTTATATTGTGCTTTGAAGATATTCCAAATTTTATTTGAATGAAATAACATGACTTATTATTCTATTTTTTTTTTCAATCTTTTGATCTTTTATAGTTTGCTATGTATTTCATTTCATTTAGATGTGTACGTATTAACAAGGCTCATCAACAATGACATGTGGAAACAGTGGGTCCATGCATGCTTACACATGTTAATACCATTCATTTATTTTTCCTAAATTACTACATTACATAGAAAAAATATCAATATCAATTTCAGCATGAAGCAACAGATGCTATTCAGTTTTAACGGTTTATAATATAATATAAGGTGAAAATTCACGTGTAATTAACGAACAACTTCATAGATACTCACCTATTTTAAAGAATAATTCTATTTGCACATTAAAATCAGTCATTAATGTATAATACATATTAAAATACGAAATACACACTAAAAATAAATTAAACTACATATGTATTTTATATTTAAACGTATATTATATATGATGGTTGATTTTGGTGGCTGAATTTAATGTACACCTAGCATAACCCATTTTAAATTGCTGATTCTGATGTATGCTTACTCATGCCGAAGCACCATTTTCTGGTGCCACCACCACCTTATCATCTCCAATAATACAAATTCCCAATATTTGAGATCTATCCTTTGGTAGTTCCACACTTCCACTAGATAATCTCAGTTACCAATAATGCATTGCCTTAATAAGTTTTCTGTGTCTTTGATTTGATCTTCTATTCTATTTACATTATTACACCCAAATCATGAATTCTCCACAAGAACCTTCATCAATGTTAATTAATGTTATATATATGTTTGACATTTAGATCATCAGTGTTATAGCAAATCCTGTTCTGATCTCTGGTTTCATGAAATTGGCATTTTGAATGTGTGTATGTTTTTGTAATTGTTTCATATACATTGTTGCAGAGATGGTAGGTGGTGGTGCATATGAAGGGCTCATTTCTTCCCCTAAAATGAGTTATGAAGAAGTAATAGAATCTTCAAAGCAAAAGAAGGGAAGGTTGGCACTATGGAGAAGATTAAAATATAATCAGCTTGTAGAATACAATTCACTGCCAACTTACTTAAGAGACAATGAATACATCTTGGGTTATTATAGATCAGAGTGGCCATTGAAACAGATTTTCCTTAGCATTTTTGCTATTCATAATGAGACACTTAACGTTTGGACGTAAGTAATCTTCAAATATTTTCACATTTCTTTGCTTAGCATTAAGTTTATAATGCTGTCATTGTTTAATTTCAGGCATTTGATTGGATTCTTCCTTTTCCTCTTTCTAACCATTTACACTGCCATGAAAGCTCCAATGGTTGATCTAAATTCCATAAACTTGTATGAGATGATGGGAAAAACTGATTTGAACAAGATTCGTTTAGAGCTTTTGGATTGCTTGCCAACACTGCCTAATATGCCTGATCTCCTTAAGCTAAAACATGAATTGAGTTCTTCTGTGTATCCATTGGACTTCTCAGGATCAGGTTGGAATGCCATGCAAGTTCTCTCCAATTGCTTGCCTGAGCAGTTTTCCTTTGTAAGTTATTCTTCCTATAACATATTAGTTCTAGAATGTTCAAAAGCATCTAACTTACAGAAGAACTTTGATCTTTTCAAATATTGTTAAAATTTTATACACATTATAACTACCAATCTACCATACTCACATACTGAAACATATAACTCTATATAGATAATTTTTTTTTAATAAAACATCCTAAACCTAAAAAAATAGAACATTCAATTTAAGTTGTTGCTGACTGAATTTTTATTGGTTACCTAGCATTACTCGTTCTTGACAACTAGGTAAATTATTGCAGAATGCTATGAAAGGCGAGACGGTCGAACCGATAACAAGGTGGCCATTCTATGCATTCTTAGGAGGGGCAATGTTCTGCTTGCTAGCAAGCAGCACATGCCACCTTCTTTCTTGCCACTCACAGCGGCTTTCCTACATCATGCTGAGAATCGACTATGCCGGCATAGCAGCACTGATTGCAACCTCATTCTACCCTACTGTCTACTACTCATTCATGTGCAACCCATTCATCTGCTTCCTCTACTTGGGATTCATAACAGTAATGGGAATAGCCACCATTGTGTTCTCTCTTCTCCCATTCTTCCAGAGACCAGAGTTCAGGAAGTACCGTGCCACCCTCTTCTTCTTGATGGGGTTTTCAGGGATAGCACCAATAATGCACAAGGTGATAATCCACAAGCATCAACCAGAGGCATTGCAAACAACAAGCTATGAGATATTAATGGGAGTTCTTTATGGCTTGGGAGCTCTAATATATGCAACAAGGCTACCTGAAAGGTGGATGCCAGGCAAGTTTGACATTGCTGGCCACAGTCACCAAATTTTCCATGTATTGGTTGTGGCAGGAGCATATACACACTATCTTGATGGCTTAGTTTACCTCAGATGGAGAGATTCTCAAGGCTGTTAGCTACCTTAAATGTTGGCACTCATTTTTTTTTTGTAGATCAATGCTAAACTTGAATACACAAATATATTAAATCCTAGCAAATCTTCACTCTTCCTTCAATCATGTCAAAAAGAAAAAGGGTTATATCTAACACTCTTTTAACAAATGAAAACTTAGAACTAAAAGGGAAATATAAGACACACATATATAGATTGTTTATTATCACTCATATATAGAGGGATTGTTTATAATTGGAAGAGAAAAAGAAAAGGTAGCTTAGTTGATGGAGGCAATACAAAAGATAGATGTATGAAAGAAAAAAAAAATTATATAGCCTATGATAAATTGAAGAAAAAAATTGTATCACTAATAGAAAAATAAACTATTATTCTCTATAGATACTATAATATAATGTATAAAAAAAAAAGTTGAGTTTGAAGTATCTTATTATAAATATGTTCATCGAAAAACACATACAAAAAAGGAATTATCAACTATCTATTCTCTATGAAAATATAACATCATTTTTGATAAAATGTAAGAGAAGAAGAAGAAGAAACATCCCATGATGATTTGAGTTGCTTAAATGTATGTAAAACAGCAGCGCATGTCTGCAGAACAGCATGAGGAGACGTAGCCATGTCAAATCATTCTAAAGGGCCTGCTGGGTCTAAATACCCTCCTCCGCAAAGAAAGAAAGAAGGTGAAACAATTCCACTTATTAAGGCTTGGAAAAAAAATTAAGTCCAATTGGAAGGCCCATAAAGAAAGAAGTGGGCCCAATAGGCCGATACGACTTTGCTTGAACGGAACGGCTGTGCTGCTCTGCGCTATGGAACTTGGAGATTCAGATTCTGGAGTTTCAGGGAAACCATCTCAGCTTCATCAATCACAGTAAGGGAAACCCCTGCGGCACAGCGACACTCGCATCTCCGCCCAGCCCTCCCTCTCCTTCAGTCTTCTCGCAGCTCCGTCAAGACATCGAGAAAGGCAATGATATCAACACTTTCTATGTGAAGCCTTCTTCAAGTAAAGTGAAGTAACGCAAAGCCTTTCTCGATCCATATTCTAAAATCCTCTTTCCATGGACGACGCATTTGCCAGATCTATTCCCGAGGTTATTTTCTATTCTACCTTCTAACAACAAATCGCATTGATGCATTGCAATTTGCATTCTTTCTTCACCAAATCTGGAAGCAAACATTTACGAAACAAATTGATTGAGGATTTTCCTTACTCTGAAGCTGAATTTAGATGTATGAATATGGATACCGTGTAGCAATGTGATATATGATGTTGATAAAGCTATTCTCAGCTACATTAGTATTTAGAGGCAAAGCTTCACAGCTATGCATATATCTAGCATAACTCTGATTAGGTTGAAGAACTTATGCTGTTTAACATTTCTTAGCAATTCTGCAATTTATAATCTCTATAAGTCATCATTATTTCTCTCTTTTCTGGGTGGTTAGGTCCTTGATCACTTTGGAGTCGACCCAACTAAAGGTCTATCAGATACCCAGGTACTTCAATTTTCCCTCCGTTGTTATTTTTTCTTTCGTTTTTGCTTGATCAGGTTTAGGAGTACCTGGATTTTGCTTTCCCTTTTTCGTTTATGCCCATTCATTATGTTCACGATTCAGAGTAAAGAAACCACTCTTGTTTTCCAGGTGGTTCAACATGGTAGATTGTATGGTATAAACGGTATGTCTTCTCTATGGCCATGCACTGGTGTATAACTTTCTTTAGTAATTTTTTGCTTTAAAGAAAAGAAATAAATATCAGAGAGTTGTGGTTTTATCATGAAACAAATTGGATTTTGGGTGCATTATAAGAAAATGGTGGAGTTCTTATTGTGCTTATTGATGGCACATTGCATAAAAGAACATTATGGTGACCCTGGCATGGAGAAAATTAACATGCATTGTGTAGTTCACCAGTTTCATGTTGGTAGTTGATATTTTACTATTGTATTTGTCTATTAACATTTATTTCCTCTTCTCTTACTGCATGGTATACTTTGGTCATCGGTATTCAGTGCTGCCTGAAGATAAAAGTAAGTATGTGGCATGTGTTGCTTTAACTATTTTATTTAATGAAACAAAGTCAGTTGGTTCTGTTTGTAACTAACTCTTGTCAAATTTGATATGTAGGAGCTCCGTTTTGGAAATTGGTTTTGAAGCAATTTGATGATTTGCTTGTGAAGATACTTATTGCAGCTGCAGTGATATCATTCCTTCTAGCTTTATTTAATGGAGAAACAGGCTTAATGGCATTTCTGGAGCCTTCTGTATGATATATTTTCTCTTAGATGTTGTATTTGCTATTTTGTGAACATTTTTATTTGGTGAACCCCATTGTTTTAAATGTTCAGTTTTCCATATTATAAACTATTGGGAAATGGAGGACTTGACAAAGTTCCTTCCATAGTAATGTTTCTGAGTTGGATAATGTACTAAATTTCCTATTTCCTATATGATAGCTCTTAATTAATTCTTGTTTATCAAATAGGTAACATCTTCATGCATTAATTCATTACATGTTCAGGTTATTCTATTGATATTAGCTGCAAATGCAGCTGTGGGAGTGATTACGGAAACAAATGCGGAAAAAGCTCTTGAGGTAAATTTTAAGGACTAATAATTTAAACCTCCATGTGCAATCCTGCTCATAATGATTTAATTATGGCAATTTTAACAGGTTCTGTATGAAGCTTCCCTAAATTTGAGGCTAAAGCTTATTCTTGTTTCTAATTTTGTGTGTGTTCCTAATTGATACTTGTTATATGATGAAAGTCATCTTTTTTTTGGTCGGATTTTTATTATGCTAGCTGGTTGTTTCAAGTTGCTTACACTTTCATATTTTACTTTCTTTTTGTGTTATCTTAGGAGTTACGTGCCTATCAAGCTGATGTGGCGACTGTTTTGCGAAATGGTAATATGAATCATTTATTCATTTTGTTTCTTTTAGGAGTACATCTTATTCTCTATTCCTTTACTCTGCTCAAATAATTTTCATTTTTAATACAAATAAATAAGTAGAGGAAGTGATATTTCTATGTCTTCGTTCATCCCGGCAATCTTGTTAGGATCAAACTTGGTAATTTTAATTAAATTTGTTATTGTTGCGTGTCTTTACATTTTCAAAACTGTTCCCCATATTTTCTATCAAAATAATGTTTCTCCATATTCAGTGGAAGAAAGAGAAAAAAGAAAAGATCCGGAGAAACTTAGAATGATGGGTGAAGTGTAGTTCAAATTGTTTTATATTTTGCTATCTGTGATGATGATATTTTCGGAATTTATTGGATTGGTAAAAGCTTGTCATCTTGATGTTTTGATAGTATCAGCTATGAAGTATGAATGTTCTATTTCTTGCAGGTTGTTTTTCTATACTCCCTGCCACTGAACTTGTTCCTGGTGATATTGTGGAAGTTTCTGGTAAGCTGATTATGCAAATGAAATGCCTACAAACAAGCTGATTTGTTTGCATAATCCTGTAGAGCTGAAAACTGACACTGTTTTGGTTTGGAATTAAATAGTGGGGTGCAAAATTCCTGCCGATATGAGGATGATTGAGATGCTAAGTAGTCAAGTCCGTGTTGATCAAGCTATTCTTACTGGTATATCTGCTGTACCTATCTTTTACTGTGAATGGAACTATTGAATGTTTCCTACTACAAAAGTTCTAGTTACTTCTTACATGTCTGAAAAATGTGATAGTTTACCACATGCCAATATGGCCATGGTTGACATTAGCAGGCATTTAGATAATGGTTTGGTAGTTATTGCTGTATCTAATGATAGGTGACATTTATTCTTAATACTGTGGGTAATATTTGTAGTTTATACTTGGTGAATCAAGAATTTAGCTTGTCAGGTTTGATAATTTGATACTATCGTAATCCTATTGATGAATTCGATTTCTAATAGTAATTTGATGAAACTTTGAAATTTGGCTTTGCTAATAATAGAATGTACACAATGTAGCTATGATTATTTGCTCATATGAACCTATGTTTGACAGAACAAGTAGAGGATACCCTAATTGTATTGTGCAATGAGCATTACGTAATTAATTTGGTCATGGCTTATATAAAATATGTGGTTTTCTGTCTCTCTCCTCCCTTATATGTATTTATATGTTTTGCATGATCTTTTACATGCTTGTATGTGTAAAACTGTTACTATAGTTATAAATTTTGGTATCAATTGTTTACTGCAACCACATGTATCTTCTTATTTTAATTTTTCTTTGTTTTTTTAAATATCACAGGTGAGAGCAGCTCGGTGGAGAAAGAGCTTCAAACAACCACAACAACAAATGCCGTATACCAAGATAAAACAAATATTTTGTTCTCAGTATGTATGCAAAATCCTTTGTTATACTATGTGGCTGATAAATGTTAAGGATTGTTTATAAGAATAATAATCTGAATTATATGTTCAGTCTTTTTTTTTTTTTGCGGGGGTTCCAACATGTTCACTGCTATTTTATATTTTGAACCATTGTTCTGACATTAATCATTAAATAAGTTATATATATAAAATATGTTTGTCAATGCGAATGGAAATTGTTTGATTAATTTTGCCACATAAATGTAATAATAGCAACTTCATTGGTCTTGTTTTATTGGAGCTACCTTATATTAGATGAGTTTATTTCTTCTTTTATCAATTTTTTTTTCAACAAAAATAATTTTCAGGGAACAGTTATGGTTGCTGGCAGGGCAAGAGCTGTTGTGGTGGGAGTTGGTCCTAACACTGCCATGGGCAACATTCGTGATTCAATGTTGCACACAGAGGATGTAAGTATTGCATTTGCTCATATAGATGGTTTCACTTATATATTTGGTTCATGCCATTTTTTCTTCTACTGACCTTCAGTTAATATTCTTTTCATCTTAATATATAAACTAGCAGCTGTCTTTTGTGGCCATCAAGAGTAAAATTATCCTGTGTTGTATATGTATCTACACTAATTAAATTTCTCCCTCCTACACATGTAAGTTAGGAATAAGTAGGTGTTTGTATGGTCCATGGCATTATTAACCAAGTTTTTTGAAATAGAAAATGGAAGTTAGAACTGTCTGGCATAATGAAAAAGTGATTCATTTCATCATTTCTATCTTATGTAACTTTGTAATGTTGAAATGCGTAGATAATATACAGAACCTTCTTCAAGTTGGGATTTACTTCATTGATAGTTGGTTGTTATGATGTGTATGGAATTTAAGGTTAGAGATCTCTTAGGTGATAGCTTGTACAAGGATAACTTACTGCTGTAAGTTTCCTTTTTCCCCCTCCATATTTTTGGGTGAGAAGTTGTACAAGAAATATCAGAGCTATGTTTGACAGACCCCTAATCTGTGGAGCATTAGAGCTGTGGATTGAGAAAGCTGAATTGTTTTCTCAGTGTAAAATTTTTAACAATAGTGTAAGAATTGACACGGTTGGATATTGTCATGCTACAATTGGTCATTAGTGAAATTAAAGCCAAAGACCATGTTTAATCATGAAAGGTTTCTAATATGTATGCCTTCTTGTGCACTGTATTTTCCCTGACAAATAAATGCAAAGGAAAGGTTAGCAAGGACTGTTAGATACAAATTAACAGTGTTTATCCATTGTTCTTTCTTTGTTTGATTGGTTGCAGGAGGCGACACCCTTGAAAAAGAAGCTGGATGAGTTTGGTACCTTTTTAGCCAAGGTGATTGCCAATTGTCTTATTTTAGTTTTTTTTTTAACATAAAATTTGTTCTATTAGGGCATGTAGCTGTTTTATAACAACTGTTCTGATAAGCTACTCAACCATTATTGCATTTCTATGTTACCTGCCTGGTGAATTTTGCCGGTGTCATTCTGTCAACATTTGCAATTTTGCATTTGAAAGTTTGAACTTAGGATTTTGGACTGAGTTTGAAGTGTCTTTGATGGAAACACTGCTTTATTAACATAGATTTGGCTTTTAATGAAAAAGCTCATTTGAAGCCAGGAAAATAATTATTAATTGTTTCATACAAAAAATGAAGTATTTATTTATATCTCCATTATCTATCATAATATCATATAATATGTCATTATCATAAATTAGAATATTAAAGATTGTCTTGTATGATCCTATAATTCAGATATATATTAGTTTATCTTATCAATAGCTTTATCTTTATCTTTTATCTTTATCTTTTTGTTTCAGTAAATTATTCTTGAAAACCACTTGAGTGGAACTCTTGGTTTAATGATGAAACTTGTTTTGTGAACCTAGATGTTTCACTTTCAACTAAATTTATTTTAGATAAAAAATGTTTCAACTAAAAATTATACCATGGATAATCAAATATATAAAAGTAATATTCGTGTGACAAGTCTTTTGTTGTTTAACTGTTAATTCCGAGGGCGGGCCACTTCCCATTTATTTTCAAATTGTGACAGTGATGTTTCAATGTTTATGTTATCAGGTTATTGCAGGGATTTGTGTATTGGTGTGGATTGTAAATATTGGTCATTTTCGTGACCCTGCTCATGGTGGTTTCTTGCGTGGTGCTATTCATTATTTTAAGGTTTGTACTCAAATATGAGGACTCCTTTTTTGTTTTTACTTAATGTTTTTGAAGTTTCGTTAGCTATACTGTTCTGTTTTGAAATTTATATACTCTCGCATTTTGATATTCAAGTTTTGCAGCCCATTATGCTTAATCCTTATTTTTCATGTATCATTTAATGTATTCTTCTATGCTTAATTCAACTTTTGGTCTTGTGTATAAATAACCATATTGTCTTGTTAGCATGAAAATCTTTTAACTTCTAATCACGTTCCTGCTAGATTGCAGTTGCTCTGGCAGTTGCAGCAATTCCTGAAGGGCTCCCAGCTGTTGTTACGACGTGAGTCTAGATCTTTTCTTTATTATTTCTATTAGCAACTATATCTTTCAGATGTTTGATTTTGATTTATATGGATGTTTTTCTTGGGATTGCATGTTAAATTTAATAGTAGAATGCTCAATTGTTATTGTTTGAATTTAGTGGAGTAAATGAAGCGATACTATGGTGTTCAATTTAGGACTTTGAATTAATGTCTTTTTCCCCATATTATTTATTAGTAATTTATTTGAGAAAAAAGTCTCAAATTTGCAATTAAGAAAATGTTGTTGAGGTATTATTTTCTTTTTGTGGGTTGTCTTATTAAGATTCTTCCTATCAAGTAATGTTGTTGAGGTATTATTTTCTTTTTGTGAGTTGAAGGTGGAGTTCCTATTCAATTCAAATTTAAACCATCATCAGTATTTTTTTTTTTTTTATGAAAGAGGAAACACTATTAACAAAGAGGGAGGATGTTGCAAAAGGAATGAGGGCACCAGAGATCCTAAAGTTACAAAAATTAGGATAGACAAAACAAAATATACAGCAGCAGTGCAAAGATTTTCAATCTCTGCATCTCTGAGAAAGATACTCCTCTAAAAGATCAGCCAACTTGCACCATAGTTTGAGTCATTTTAACAAATACAGTTGTTTGAAACAACTCTTTATTATCATAAAATTCCAATATAGAAGGGTACTTCTCTAAGTGCTTATGGCTCTTAATAGATATTTGTCAATTTAATTTATCTTAATAACCTATAATCTCTTTATTTTTTTTCCCGATAGTATTGAACCCCACTTGATTTTTTTCTGTCTATATATTGGGCTAGTCTAAGTGCTATTACTAATTTTTACATTAGTATATTTTTTGTTATTTTCTTTTGTAAGGTTTTGTCAGCAAATAAAGGGAGAAAGCGTAGCATGAGTATGGGAAATAAGAGAGGGAAAAAAAAAGGAAGAAAAGGCTGTTATGTGTTGTGTCATACAATTCTCCTTAAATATTTGCACTAGTGGAATTAGTTCCTTGGTAGTATGCGCCCTCTGTCCCACACATCTATCCAAAATCAAGTGATCCTTAATCTGAGATGCCATGCTTCAAATATTTTTCAATTAGAAACTAATGTGCTCTAGGTTTTCCTCCCTCTTTCTTGTACTGATTATGTTTTATAACAGGTGTTTGGCTCTTGGAACAAAGCGAATGGCTAGGTTGAATGCCATTGTTCGGTCCTTGCCTTCTGTTGAAACCTTGGGTTGCACCACTGTAATTTGCAGTGACAAAACTGGAACACTAACTACTAATATGATGTCAGTTGCAAAGGTGAATTTTGTTTGACATTGAATAATTAACATTATAATTATTCATCTATTTGTTTTGTGTGGATTTTTTAATTGCCAAGAGAACTTGACCATTGTCATTGGATTTTGTATTGACTTATTGATAGTTACACTACTTTATGATTTTGTTTTGCATTTGATAGAGGTCCTCGTATCCTCTATCTTGTATAATCCTTCTCTTCGTCTTAATGAAATTCTTGTTTTCATCAATAAAATAAAATCTAACTACGTATGATTATTTCTTCAATTAAGAATGTTAAATACATGGCCTTTTTCTGAAATTTTAATAGAGCTCTTTCTTTTCATTTCAAAATTAAAATATCCTTCTACATGTTAAAGGTATGAATATTGTGCTACATGACTCCTCCCTCATTTCTACTGATTCTGTCATACCCTCCATGCTTTTAAGTACTTCAACTTTTCTAAATAATATTTTTCTTTTTCCAATTTCAATGTTTTTACTGTTTTCTTTAAATTGCTTTCCTCCTCTATATGCTTTTGTGTTCACAGATATGCGTTGTTGAATCTGCAAAAAGTAGTCCTATGGCTACTGAATACAGTGTCAGCGGGACAACATATGCACCTGAAGGCACAATTTTTGATAATACAGGGATGCAGGTACTATTTTTTCTTTATTTGTCATGCTTTTTTATTAATCAACCGGAAAAATATGTATCACATTTGAGAGCTGATTAATTGACTCACTCAAGGAGAGGATATGGAATGCCAAATATGCTGTAATTTTTTCGGCTTTTTGATAGGCATCATCCAAGGCTGTATGACTATGTGAATCTTTGGGTGACTAAGTTATTGAGCCCTTTCATAAATGCAGATTATCTTCAAAACAGAAACTCATAATGGTTGAGCGTATAAGTAGTTGTATCCAGCTTATTTTATTGTTCAAATAATAGCATCTGATTATTTTTCAGCTTGACTTTCCAGCTCAATCTCCATGTCTTCTTCACATAGCAATGTGTTCTGCTCTTTGCAACGAATCAACCCTGCAGTATAATCCTGGTAAGGGGAAGTATGAAAAAATTGGTGAGTCAACTGAAGTGGCACTACGTGTCTTTGCAGAAAAGGTTTGTATTTGTGAATTGTACGTTACTCTGTCTCTCCTATTTATATGTAAATCTTGTGTGTGAAGCTCCTCATTTCGGTCTCAAAGTATGCTCTGTGCTGATCTTTAGGTTGGTCTCCCTGGTTTTAATTCTATGCCATCAGCCTTGAACATGTTGAGTAAGCACGAACGTGCTTCTTATTGTAACCATTATTGGGAGGAACAATTTAGAAAGGTATGATTCGGCAAGTTTGTCACCTTTCTTTTATATTTTTCTTAATCCTATGACATATGACCTGAAACTATGAATATCAAATAATTGCATATTTTCGCTAATTGATTTTCTTTACTTTTGGGGGGCATATTGCTGTGGATATTTAGTTTCATGATTTGGACTCTGATACTTTGCAGATGGATCTGTTGGAATTTTCTCGAGATCGGAAAATGATGAGTGTCCTTTGCAGCCGAA
>JASCZI010030657.1:19387-42758 GCA_036250425.1 Stylosanthes scabra
GTTTTGTTTGACATTGAACAATTAACATTATAACTATTCATCTATTTGTTTTGTCTTGTCTGATCTTGTGTAATCCTTCTCTTCATCTTAATGTAATGAAATTCTTCTTTTCATCAATAAAATAAAATCTCACTACTTATGATGATTTCTTCAATTAAGAATGTTAAATTCATGGCTTTTTCTTGAAATTAATAGAGCCCTTTCGTATAAATCTCCGTCTACATGTTAAAGGTATGAATATTGTGCTAAATGGCTCCTCCCTTATTTCTACTGACTCCGTCAAACCCTCCATGCTTTTATAGTCCTTAAAACATTTCTAAATAATATTTTTCTTTTTCCAATTTCAATATTTTTACTGTTCTCTTTAAAATGGTTTCCTCCTCTATATGCTTTTGTATTCACAGATATGTGTTGTTGAATCTGCCAAAGGTAGTCCTACAGCTACTGAGTACAGTGTTAGTGGGACAACATATGCACCTGAAGGCACAATTTTTGATAACACAGGGATGCAGGTACTATTTTTTCTTTATTTGTCATGCTTTTGTATTAATCGACGGAAAAATATGCATCACATTTGAGAGCTAATTAATTGACTCGCACAAGGAGAGGATATGGAATGCCAAATATGCTGTAATTTTTTCGGCTTTTTGATGGGCATCATCCAATGCTGTATGACTATGTGAATATTTGGGTGATTAAGGAATTGTGACCTTTCATGAATGAGATGTTTATCTTCATAACAGAAACTCATAATGGTTGGGCGTATAAGTAGTTGTATCCAGCTTATTTTATTGTTCAAATAATAGCATCTGATTATTTTGCAGCTTGACTTTCCAGCTCAATCTCCATGTCTTCTTCACGTAGCAATGTGTTCTGCTCTTTGCAATGAATCAACCCTACAGTATAATCCTGATAAGGGGAAGTATGAAAAAATTGGTGAGTCAACTGAAGTGGCACTACGTGTCCTTGCAGAAAAGGTTTGTATTTATGAATTGTATGTTACTCTGTCTCTCCTATTTATATGTAAAGGTTGTGTGTGAAGCTCCTCATTTCGGTCTCAAATCATGCTTCGTGCTGATCTTTAGGTTGGTCTCCCTGGTTTTAATTCTATGCCATCAGCCTTGAACATGTTGAGTAAGCATGAACGTGCTTCTTATTGTAACCATTATTGGGAGGAACAATTTAGAAAGGTATGATTCGGCAAGTTTGTGACCTTTCTTTTATATTTTTCTTAATCCTATGACATGACCTGAAACTATGAATATAAAATAATTGCATATTTTTACTAATTGATTTTCTTTACTTTTGGGGGCATATTGCTGTGGATATTTAGTTTCATGATTTGCACTCTGATACTTTGCAGATGGATCTGTTGGAATTTTCTCGAGATCGGAAAATGATGAGTGTCCTTTGCAGCCGAAACCAATTGAATGTTTTGTTCTCCAAAGGTGCACCAGAAAGCATAATTGCTAGATGTACAACAATCCTGTGTAATGACGATGGCTCGATTGTGCCACTTACCGCTGATATTCGAGCAGAGCTGGCGTCAAGGTTCCATAGGTTGGTTTTTTCATTATAAATTAGCTGTGTATACTCTCTAATTTTTTTGCTTATCTAGATTATTTTCTTCCCTTTTGGAAAGTGAAAATCTGGAAAATGAAAGTAAAAAATTTCAAGAGCCTGAGTATTAGCACTTTAGCAGTGCAAAGGGGACAGTCAAGTCAACTATATGCTCCATACCTGATGGATACTTGTTAGGCATTGAAAAACAACATCCATGATGATCTGTCAATCTCGGACATCCTGGATAGGGAGTGGGTATGTGAACATATTATAAAGCGGGAAAAACACCGTCTCTATTTTATTTTAAACTAATAATAATCAAATTATGCATTTTGATATTTTATTATTGTGCTTTAGTTTGGGGGAAATTCTTTGGTACCCTCTATTTTGTAAGGTTTCCAATAGCCATTAGTGTCTAAGACCTACAAACTTCAAATATATAATTTTCATGTTATTATGTTTAAAGAAATTGAATATTTGACTTAAAATTAGCACTATTCATTAAGCAATTTTGGTACCCTTAGGAACATTAGGGTTCTTGAGAAATTACCATCCACTATTTTCTGTTATAGTGATCCATCAACAGTTAGCTGACCATTGACCACAGCATTTTAAGTGAAAAGAATCCTGCACTTGAAGTGATAGGATGAGATTACTGTCCATTATAGGGGAATCACTTCCTCCTTTCCTAGAGATGATGTAAAGATTAGTTTAGCTTCCATGAAAAAAAAGGTTTAACTATGCTTCTTCAATACCCTTGTAATTATTCCTACCAGCATTGAATAGACAATTATATTATATCAATATGAGAGATTGAAGAATAGAATGTACAAAACTAAGAAATCTTTTGTGGTTTAAAGCTTTTAGATAATTGCAGAAATTGGATTAAAAAAAGCTGAGGAAGTGCAGAATAATGAATTTTAGCTCTTCATACATTTGCCATTCCATTTACATCACTCAGAATGTTCTTAGTTGTGATTTTTTTTTTTTTTTTGGCCTTGTACCTTGTTGGCTTGTTGCGAACTTCCTTTTATTTCATATTGTGAACAATGCATTTTCATGGCCAGTTTTGCAGGAAAAGAAACATTGAGGTGCCTAGCTTTGGCTTTGAAATGGATGCCCTCAGGTCAACAGATGTTGTCCTTTGATGATGAGAGGGATCTTACATTTATTGGGTTGGTATGCTTTCTTTTCGATGGCAAATACAAAAGTTCAAATATTGATTTCAAGTCAAAACAAATCTAGCCTTTGTTCTTAACGCACTGTTTCTAACATAGTGTACTTTTGCTTTGAATGGTTATATTCATATATTGAGACACCTAATGGGTTATATGCTTGTGTCTGTTTATTTTAAATTTTAGGTCTAAATATCTGATTAGTGAATGTGAGTGAATGAAGCAGGAGTCCAAAAATGTCCTTTATTTTTTTTTGCCTTTTCCAATTATTTCCATTTTCTTACTGTTTTTTCTGCTACTAATCTTTTGTCAACTTTTTCCTCCTCCTTTCTTCTTTTGGTATTGTCTGTGTCGCTCTTCTCCCCAATGTAGGTTGGGATGCTGGATCCCCCAAGAGCTGAAGTTAGAAATGCCATGCTTTCATGTATGACTGCTGGCATACGTGTTATAGTTGTCACTGGAGATAACAAGGTTCCTGAAATCCTGTAAATTTTCATTTTCCTGCTTTAACATTCCAGATGTCTATCTATCTAAAATTACTTAATATGAATCA
Organism: Stylosanthes scabra; assembly: GCA_036250425.1. Taxonomy (NCBI): domain Eukaryota; kingdom Viridiplantae; phylum Streptophyta; class Magnoliopsida; order Fabales; family Fabaceae; genus Stylosanthes; species Stylosanthes scabra. The sequence goes on from JASCZI010030657.1 coordinate 22,679, forward strand.
GTCCACTGCTGAGTCCCTTTGCAGCAAGATAGGCGCTTTTGACCACTTTATAGAATTTTCCGAACGCTCTTACACTGCTTCTGAGTTTGAAGAACTTCCACCACTGCAACAAACTCTAGCATTGCAACGTATGGCACTTTTTACCAGGTATGCCGGTTTATATGCTTTAAATTTTTATTTCATTAGAAAGATATGGAATTACATGAAGAGAAGTTCCTTAATTTCTATATTCAACTTTTTCTTCATCTAGAACTCAATGGCTAAAAGTTGCATGTCTTTGTTTCACGTAGAGTTGAGCCTTCTCATAAAAGGATGCTGGTTGAAGCTTTGCAAAATCAGAATGAAGTGGTACAAAATTGCTTCCATTATAAAAATGTTAAACTGCAATTACTTTGCACTAAAGGTTTTTCCTTAGGGTTGGTGCTGTTTTCACATCCAGAGATATCTTCTAATTTTCTTGTCATAATTATGTAGCCTTATGTGCTCATCTAAAGATAGTATGGTGCATTTCACTTTTTCTCGGTGGCTTACTAAGGGCTCATCAATTCTTTCAGTTTCACTCCAGATGTTAATACTTTGTTACATCATTGTAATCATGGGAATAATCAGTTTTTCAATCTTCCAAAATTTTCTTCCCCCAACATATCTTGAAATTCACAATATATTTTAGGTTGCAATGACGGGTGATGGAGTCAATGATGCACCTGCACTGAAAAAGGCAGATATAGGAATTGCTATGGGTTCTGGAACAGCTGTTGCCAAGGTGTTATCTATTGTCTTTACACTACTTCGTACTCTATAATCCTTAGTAGGTTTGTCTTTTCTTCCCCGAATAATCCTCAGCTGTTGTTTGATTACAGAGTGCATCAGACATGGTGCTTGCTGATGACAACTTTGCTTCGATTGTTGCGGTAAGCTAGCTTATATCCATTCTGTAAACTCAAGTATCTTGTCTGTCTCATCACTTTTCAATTAAAAAGCAATTTCCATATGCAGCAGCTTTTTAACCTGATTTTTGAAGCAGGCTGTAGCAGAGGGTAGGGCTATATACAACAATACAAAACAGTTTATTAGATACATGATATCATCCAATATTGGTGAAGTAGTCTGTATATTTGTTGCTGCTGTGCTTGGAATACCTGATACTCTTGCTCCTGTGAGTTTACAATGCTTGTCTGTGTTATCTTATTGGACTAGTTGTTTTCACATAAGTCTTGAGAAAAGAAAACCAAAAGGAGTTCTATCATATATTTTCTATATAATGTCATAAGACTGATTGTTCTCTTTGATTCATACATGCTTCAATCCTGTAATCCTTAATTTCACTTTTCAATCATTCTGGTCCCTAGGCCCTGGCCTGTAGGTAGTTGTTGGTAATAGTGTTTATCTTATACAGTGGGTCTTGTCATTTGTTTAAGTTTATTGCAGAAGATATTTTCATTGTTTCAATGAGAAATATATCAGTAATATTTCTGTTTCTATGTTTTGGCTGAACTAACGTATCTTTTTCTTCGTTTTAAATGAGAAATACATCAGTAACGTTTCTGTTTCTATTTTTTGGCTGAACTAATATATCCTTTTCTTTTTTTCCTTAATTTCTACCAGGTCCAGCTGCTTTGGGTCAATTTGGTTACTGATGGATTGCCTGCAACTGCTATTGGCTTCAATAAGCAAGATTCTGATGTGATGAAGGCTAAGCCTCGAAAGGTACTCTGCTGATACTTAATTGTTATGCTTGTATTCTATTCAACAATTCAATAATCAAGATTCTAAATACTTGGGTATCACAATGTCTAATTATTATAGAATTTTATTTATTTATTTTGAACTTACAATCCTAGGTGAATGAAGCAGTTGTGACAGGTTGGCTCTTCTTCCGTTATCTAGTTATTGGAGGTAAACACTTAATCTTTACCATGTCTTATTCATTATACATATCTTCCATGGTCAGTTCCTTTTTCCAATAGGATTTCTTCTTTATTAATGAAAGAATCACCTTTTAAGTTTTTGTATAGTAAATGTAACCTAGATTATGTGTATCTGTTTCATTTTTTTTCATGGGGCTTTGTGCATGCTGGTTTTTTTGGGGAAAAGGGGAGGGGGGGTGGGGGGAGGGAATAAAAGAATTAAAGAATATTATTAATGGAAACATGATACAAGGTGGAAGAAAATTGTGAATAGCAATTATGTTTCTAAACTTACTGTTACTGAAAAAGTTGTTTAGATCATGCTTTATAAATGCACCATAATTAGCCATTTTATCCTTCCAGATTGTTGGAACCGGGATACATGGTCTCAATGTTGTTCATCTCACATAACTTGTTTTGGATTTGTATCATTTTAACCTTGCATGTTTGATGCAGCTTATGTTGGCCTTGCAACCGTTGCTGGTTTTATTTGGTGGTTTGTTTATGCAGATAGTGGCCCTAAACTACCATATGTTGAACTGGTAAGATTGTGTTTATCCTCATTTATCGTGAGTGATTTTGAGACAATTACAGATGGAAAGAACATATGGTATACAATTGAGTCTTGAGTGTTCTCCCTATAGATGATAGCATATGAGGAAATGTGAGGGATTAAGAACTGCTACATGCCACTACATTTTGAGACAATTTAATTAAGGTATTTTATAGTTTGACTTATTTTCTTCTTACAGATGAATTTTGACACTTGCCCAACCAGGGAGACAACTTATCCATGCAGCATATTTGATGATCGACATCCATCTACTGTATCAATGACTGTGCTTGTCGTTGTTGAGATGTTCAATGCTTTGAACAATCTAAGTGAAAATCAATCTCTTTTGTGAGTAATTTTTTTAGAGCAATGTCACATGACCAACAAAGTTTACATTTTTTTGCCAACACTTCTAAACACTAAGTACTAAATTTTAAATCCTAAACTCTAAATTCTAATAGTTTAAAAATAAGGTGTTAGTCCAAAGTTTTGGCTAATATTAATAAAATGTATTGGTCCCTTGACATTTCTCATTTGTTTTATGTATTTTAATTTGACTTCATCTTGGGGGGAGTGTAGTTCTCTGCAGGAAAAAATATTAATGTATCCAACTAGTAGGGTGCATGATTGCATATATGAAATTATCATGTTGATGTTGGTTAAAAGATAACTTCAGCATGCAAAACAAAACTCTTAGTCTTTAGTGGGAACCGGGGGAGGTTTTGCATGTGGAGCACAGTGGGTCTTGCATAATGGCATCAGCTATAGTTCAGCTTTAATTAGGATTTGAAAGAGTAAACTTGTGTTATATTTGTAATGTAACAATATTAATGTCTGTTTCAGGGTCGTTCCTCCCTGGAGTAATATGTGGCTTGTTGGTTCTATAATCATAACTATGCTTCTTCACATACTAATTTTATATGTTCACCCGTTGTCAGTTCTTTTCTCTGTGAGTATTTTTTCTACAATGGTGTATCACATCTTTTCTCGGAGTGACAACTCTGCGTACTTGTCCTATTTATAAGCAATCTGAATTTTTATAAACATTTGTTTTGGCAGGTAACACCATTATCCTGGGATGACTGGATGGTTGTCTTTTATCTTTCAATACCTGTATGTAGTTTTCTTTGTCTTTCTCAATAGTATATTTGTTAACTTTGTGCACCTGTTGCTGATATTTAAGTAGATCAGTTTCCTACTTTCCTTAGATGAACAATAATAGAGTAGGTGTAATATATGTGCTGAATTTTTATTATAACTAGTGACTAAATTCACTTTTTTAAAAAAAAAAAAAAAATCATTCAATATATGTTATGAAAATTTAGTTATTGAATGCATTTGATGGGACCTTCCTTAGGCTCTGTTTGTGCCTTGTTAGAGTCTTGCTATTCATCAACGGTATAATCTTCTTTCTTTTCTTATCATTTTTCTTCCAGGTTATAATTATTGATGAAGTATTAAAGTTCTTCTCCAGAAATCCCATTGGTAATCTTCATTCCTTTATCTTAAATTTTCAGCTAAATCTGTGTTGCTAAGATTCTGTCTGGGAGTAGCTTTATGCTTAAGGTGGCAAATTGTAGGATTAGTTGTCTCATTTTCATTTGAAATCTTGGAAATAAATCCGTGGGTAAATTTCAGTGTTATCTTGGAAAATTATGAGTGGGAAGTGGCCAAATGGGTACATTATGAAAGTGTTTTATCATGGGATTGAATCAAGTGATATGAGCAACAAATCTATATGGAATATTTTCCATTTTTTCTGATTTGATGATTGTTCCTGTGTTCAGGTTTGAGGTTGAGATTGTGGTTTAGGAGATCAGACCTACTTCCAAAAAGAGAAGTGCGTGATAAGTAAGATGATGTGCTTTACTATTCGGTCAAATCCTTCACTTGTAATGAATCACACATCCACACAGCGGTATCCTTGGTCGGATTCAAATCATCAATCTCCATATGCAATGGCATTCAAGGAGTTTAGGCAAGGTACCCCCAATAGATATTTTGTACGATATTTATAATTCCAAATGTAGTTGGATATATGCCGTTACTCGAATTATTTATTTTTATTTGGCTCTATTTAATCAATTTTGCTAGCATAATACCTGCTGAGTCTTGTTGAGTTTTGGTTTGGACTTTATAAAAACTCAGTTTGGCATTTGCGTATATCCTTAAACAAGTGCCAGAGAGTTATGTCAATGAATTGTAAATGCAGCCAAAGACAGAAAATTCAGATAACAAAACTCGTGTTTAATCACTTGTTCCATTGCATTGGCAAATTCTAATTACCATTGTCTCCACTCATCCACACTTGGGTCGCCAAGAATGGAACTATCATGTCATTACTCTCACTATTATAAAAAAGGAAGAAAAAGCGTATAGTTATAATTTAATTATACACATCGAATGCTAAATAAAAAAAAAGCAAATAATGATATTGGCCTATATATTAATGAACGATAGCCTTTTCTGCTTAGATTTTAATGATGCTGGACGTTGTTTCGAATATCATACTTGTAAAGTATCTCATAGTTACGGCGTTGCCATTTTCCCATAGTTGAGATATTGATACGTATTATATTAATTAATTTAGTTAAATATATTAAATTGTCCAATATTTCATAAGTGTCGTCTTTACATAATGACTTCTTAAAAATGTTATATGATGTTACTGACAGGGCGAGAAAGCAAGCTTCCAATGCAATAATGCTATTTAGTGTTTAGTCACCAACTTACGTGATTTTTAGGAGGAAATATAGCAACGCGTGTTAGTTTTAGTTGCATCTCTTCTGGGAAGTAATTTGTTTAGAAGGACAGAACAAAGACACTCAAATATGAATAGAACAGGACATTAAAATTAGTGTTTTTGCATTGTGTTTGGTAATAATGGACAAGACATATATGGATAAATTTATAATTTAATGAAAAAGATATTTTTATCTTTAATAAAATAAAATAAAATAAAAAATAATTGTTCAATTTTTTTCTTTCAGCAGAATTCTCTCAATTCCAATATATATTTCATATTATTAATTTCTTTATTTTTTTTATCATTTTTAATTATTATAGTATTTCAAAAACACTCAATATTTTTTTTTTTTTATTAATTATTAAAATTAGTATTTTTGTGGAAGATTATTTTTCAGTAAATAAATAAAAAATTGAAAAAAGAAAAAGAAGAAAAGGACGAGAATAATTAGATTTCACCAATCTAATCACATTATAATTTAATGTTATGATTTTACCTAATCCATCAATAATTTCATCTAGGGGCTGTGTTGCTTCCTCTAATCTCTCCCAATAAGTAAGCCAAATGTATATATAGTTGGTAATACTTACTATAAATTCTTTGTATTATTGTTTGTTTGGTTCTAATTAAATCATCCATAACAAGTTCACTCTTTCGCCGGTCTCCACCAATGAAATAAGCAAATATTATATATGCATATAAATCAGAATGAACTATGCATTCATCAAAAAGTAACCCCAAAAAATATTTATATAGAAGAGACATAATGTAGGAGAGAAAATAAATCAAAATTAAACATGATTAAGAGGATGATCTTCATCAAGAACAATAATTAACGAACACTTTCTCTTGCAAATAATTTACACACATACATGCACCATTAATCATTATTATTATTCCTTAGAGAACAAGGCTTCGCTTTCCAACTCCAACAGCATAGCTTCTACTTCTAGGGTACGAATTAGGCACAACACCTTCATCTCCTTCATTCAAATCAAAAGGCTTATCCTCATCAATTCTTCCCATACCAACACTCACCGATTTCGGCAACCCCGCTGGTTGTTGATTATCTTGATCTTGATGAACTTGAGCTCGAGCTTGTTGTTGCTGTTTGAGGACGAAATCCACGTCGATTCGGTTCCCCAGGGTTCTTGCTGAAGCAGCCCTGACAAGCTCCGAGTAATCCTCGGAGCCTGCACCAGACATGGAAGTGGCTGCGCTGTAGCTTCGCTGGAACCTGCCGACAGCGTCTCCAGGGTTGCTGTAGGTAACGGTTTGACCACACTGTGTGATGCTTCGAACGTACATGTCTTTGGCTTTGCCAAGAACTCTTATCGGTGTGGTTATGATCCTCACCAACTTATTACTGCTCTCTCCACCTTTGCTTCTCATAATTCAATTCTATAATACTCCACGCTTTGAATGAAGAAAATGAATGAAATTCAAAATATAAAAACAAGCTAAGAAGATTGAGTTAGTGGAAAAAAGGGTATCTCGTAATTTATATATGATATAGATTTTAATGAAGGTGTGTAGGTATGAAACTAGGACCGCTAACAATGACTTTTTCAGAGCAAACCTGGTCAAAAAAATTATGTAGATAAGAACGTGTTGGCTTATTATTATTATTTATATTATTATTGTTATTATTGTATATTATATAGTTATAGCATTTGTTGATGAAGACATGAAGTTGTTCAATACCTTGTATTTTCAATAACAGTGAAAGGTGGCTTACTAGCTTGGATTACAGGGAAAGACCGGTACTATTTCAACATTTTTATTTGACCTTTTTTTTTATATATTAAAAAAAGGTCTTCTATCTCAATTGAAGAACAGTTCCTTAAGGCTCTTGCTTTTCATTTATTTTTTATATGGGGTTATTGATTGACATGGCTTTTCATCAGGTGATGATGAACAAGTTAGTTAAAAGAAGAAAATAAATTAAATGAGCATTTATGTGTATAGGTCTTGTCTTGGCATTTAACCAAGGAATGTGAGAGGAAGAATAAGAGTGTGGCATTTGAAAACTGTAAAGGGGAGGCTTGACTCATCAAGTGGTAAAAGAGTTTAACACAAATTCTCATTTTGGCAACTAAGAAGATGGAATAATTAACAAGTGTTTGATTTGTCACCACTTGCCAACCTACAACCCAAATCAAGAGAGAGCATATGCCAATAATTACAGCCGTCCCTTCTAATTACCCAAACACACCTAGGTTTTTATCATGATGACACTAAACGGATGAAAAAGTTTGGAATTATAGTTAAGTATGCATATAAGTAGTCATCATATTTTTAAAAAAATTAAAAAAAAAAATTAATCAAATATTTTTTACTGTACTCTTAAAATGTAATCTCATCAAAATACTTGTTTTATTTACTAATAAGTAATAACAGCAATTCGGATGCACTTCAAAAACATCGAAACACAAAAATTTAATTTAAATAGAAACTACAAATTGAATTGTATATTTTTTTAAAGTTTCTATATTTATTAAATATATCAAACTAATTAAAAAAATTGGTAGTTTTGTTCTCTGAAGTTTTAACCAATATTTTTAGAAAGAAAAAAAATAGGGAGCCAATATATTATAACCATAGGGAGCTAACACATGGTTACGGATGATAGCTCATATAAATTTTGGATGATAACTTAATTTTGAATATATGAATTACGAATGATAATTCATATAAATTTTGGATGATAACTTAATTATTAGCTCTCTAATAGTTCCCTGGTTCGGTAGCACTGATCATTTAGAAAAATGAATAATTAAATCATTAATTAAAGTTTATATCCATTTTATTATTAGTATGATTTTAATTTATCTATTCATATAATTCTTCATCATCATCAAGTTGAGTTGTTGTTGTTGTTATTATTATTATTATTATTTGCATATATATATATATATATATATATTTTGACTATTATTATGGTTTAAGATGTATTAAACTACGCATAAAATAAATCTAAATTACGTTACTTTGGTGGTCTAAGACTGGGACTTTTTTTTTTTTTAAGAGATAACAATCTAAATTACGCATAAACTGCGCATAAAATAATCCTTACTCATTATCTGATTTTAAAGAATCAACAATTGTTTGACTAGAAAAAAAATCAACCGATAACAATCCATGTCAATTTGTAATGATATATATGCGTAAACACAGTTTTTCCAAACTTCTCCTACCATGAAATGATTAAAAAGATGATGAGTGTTGTTAGACATGCCCATATTATTAATTAAATCATTAGAGATTTGAACCTAAGAAAAATAATCATAATAGACTTTTCTTTTTAGTTACACCTTATCGTGTTATAATTGACTTCAAATTCAGAATTAATACATATTTTTGACATAGTATTATTGGTAATATTAATAAGCTAGTAAACATGGTCCTTATCACACAAATATATAATTATACTCCTTATTTCCACAACGCAAGTCAAGTATTTCGCCCTACAAAAGAAATACATACAGCAAGAAAGATTAGAAGTAAGAATGTAATTTTTAAAGGATCTTAATTGGAATATTGACTAAGGGGAAAAAATTGCTTTTATAGTGTTGAACAGATATGTAGAATGGATTTTAGAATAGTTATAATTTTTAATGTTAAAGAGTAGATGCTTTAACCATTTTTATTTATTTATTTTTCTCATAATATCCTTCATCCAATAGGGTGGGATTAATTCATTATTAAATTCTTTTTTATATCTTTAGGGCTGCTGATTTATACATGCACCTTAAAGGGTGAAATGGTTGGCAAAAGTTTTTTCTGCATACACACCATGACAAAATCGAATTCAAAACTAAATATTTAAGCAACTCAAGTAAAATTTTATTTAAGAGTTTATCGCTATTTAACAAATTATTGCATTCAAAAGGCTAAAATCGAGTTCGACTTTTCTTTTTGGGACGATTTGAGATTCTACTTCTTGTCCTGGTAACCCAACAACACATACACATCAATCAATAAAAAAAAATATTTAGCCCAACTTCTGGATCTTGGGTTTCATTAACAAAGCCCTACAAAAATAGCAAAATAAAAAAAACTTGGTTGATTGACAACGTGGCATCGCCGTGGCCAAAAATTATCCATCATCACACAAATTACACGTATGTCGTGCTACCATCACCCAATGTAATTACAAACCACATGCTTCAGATATCTTACCACTACACTCATATCCACAAAGATTCATTCATGTCATGAAGAAACACGTCCTAAACATTGGCACTGATGCTGCCACAGTTACAGTGGCAGTTGTGATGTTATCGTTGCTATGCACATGTGGAGGCAGTGGAGCAATAACCGTAACCTCCAATCTACACCCCTTGATACTAATACCTGGCGCTGGAGGGAACCAACTAGAAGCCAAGTTAACCCAAGACTACAACCCCTCTAGCTTCGTTTGCAACACTTGGTATCCTCTCTTCAAGAAAAAGAATGGTTGGTTCAGACTCTGGTTTGATTCCACTGTCCTCCTTTCTCCTTTCACCAAATGCTTCGCTGACCGCATGAGTCTTCACTATAATCAAGAACTTGATGATTACTTCAATACCCCTGGGGTTCTCACCCGTGTCCCTAACTTTGGTTCCACCTCCTCCCTTCTTTATCTCAATCCTCGTCTTAAGTAAGTAGTGCTCTCATTCTTCTTTGTTTTGAGATGATGCTGATGCATATACATACCCCAAGAATTCTTGACAATCCAATAATCAGTTCCATTTTCAGTTGTACCATTGCTAGAACACCATGATTAAGGCGAGATAAACCTCATTTTAGTCCTCAATTTAGTCCGTGAGATTGGCTGGTTACACTAAATTAGTCCCGACTTTCCAATCGCACTAGTATAGTTTCGACATTAGAATGCACATGACACAATTCATGCTGTTACGAGCATTCTAATGTAGCGCATTTTTTCCAATATCGAAAACCATATTAGTGACCAATTCGGTACAACCCATCAATCTCGGTACCAACATGTGATTTAACTCATTGTATGACATTGAACATTTACCCTCTTTCTTACAGGTATGTCACGGAATACATGGCATCCCTGGTAAATTCTTTAGAAGAGCTTGGTTACATTGAAGGTGAAACACTGTTTGGAGCACCCTATGATTTTCGTTATGGTCTTGCAGCTGAAGGGCACCCATGTGAAGTAGGGTCCCAGTTCCTTGAAGATCTCAAGAGCTTGATAGAAGAAGCAAGCGCTTCAAATGGTGGGAAGGAAGTGATTCTTGTGTCCCACAGCTTAGGGGGTCTATTCGCCCTGGAACTCCTTAACAGAAACGACCCTTCATGGAGCAGGAAATTCATCAAACACTTGGTGGCCCTTTCTGCACCATGGGGTGGTGCAATGGATGAACTGCTCACTTTTGCATCTGGAAACACTCTTGGTGTTCCCTTGGTGGATCCATTGATAGTTAGACCTGAGCAGAGAAGCTCTGAGAGTAACTTATGGCTTCTGCCAAATCCCAAAGTATATGGTCATCAAAAGTTGCTGGTCACTGATCATAGAAGCTATTCAGCTCATGATATGGTTGATTTCCTCAAAGACATTGGTTTTTCTGAAGGGATTAGTCCTTATAAAACACGCATTTTGCCATTAATAGAGAAACTTAAAGCACCGGAAGAAATTCCTATTACTTGTATTATAGGGAGTGGGGTGAGAACCCCTGAGATTTTGTTTTATAAGGATGGTGATTTTGATGAAGGGCCAGAAATTTCTTATGGGGATGGTGATGGAACAGTGAACATGGTGAGCTTGTTGGCGCTTCAGTCATTAAACCAAAGCATCAAAGTGATTAACATTGATGGTGTGTCTCATGTTTCAATACTAAAAGATGAAGTTGCACTTGAACAGATAATTGGTGAGATTAGTAGAATTAATTCTCATCACTCACATACTGGTTTCGGCAACATTTTTGTTGGTAGATAGATCATGGTGGTATATGACTTTGTCGTCATATATATGGAGTTTATACTTTATAGTACTTGAGTAATTGAATAATAATTTATCATTATTTTGTAATAAAAATTAATTATATAATAATAAATTCTAAGATACAGATGTCTTATAATATAAATATACAGATATAACATATTTAAAGATCAAATTTATTTAACATATTTTTAAATGTTCATATGTATTAAATATTAATATATTAATGACTATTATTACATCTTTATAATTAGTTGAATCATGTAAAGATCTCATTGTCTATTAATTACAACTGCTGTTGCAAAATTAGTAATAAAAGTAATACTTGGTTTGAAGGGGGAGGAAGACGCACTCGTCACTTTTCGCACTTTAGAACAATCATATAGAGTGGGAATACTTAAAAGTGAATAATCTTAATAATATTATATCATAAAATTACTTTTCTTAAATTTTAAGTTATTAAAAGAAATGATATAACAAAGAAATAGAATTCCATGGTATAGGCAGGGGAAAGGGAAGTGGAGGGTACTAATTCCAAACTCCTAAGGCTTCCTTGATGCTTGGCCCCTAAGAGCTAACAATTTTGACCAGATTCACTTTGTACTATTTTGATGGTAGGCATTTGACTTTTGACTACTTTTTCAAGTTAAGTAAAAGAAAAGCGCCAAAGCGGAACAACGTAACCCCTGGTGCACTTGCCTTTTTAGTGGCCACGGATTAGGGTGAGTGCCCAATACTTCTTCTTCTTAACTCTCTCTATTTTATTTGTATCTAGTATCTATGGTTATGTTCCTCCTCTGATTTTGTGCTCTGGATTAGATAGACCAACCGAGAACAAGGAATCATGTGCTCTTAGTTTTACTATAAAGTGAGCCCACACATCATAATCAATGTGAGAAAACTTGCATAAAATAAAATGTTACACTGTACATTTTTTTAATTCTTAGATACCGTGCCCATTCTTAAACAGAGTGACAGTGAATACATTTAACCATTTCACTGTGAAAGATTGAAGGAGTTCTACATGGAGAAGAATATATATGTGAATATCCTCGAACCTCAGTCTATCCTAAATTATGATTTGATTGGTGGAATCTATTTAAACCTTTTTGACCATGTGTCGCAGCCTCCCAGGATGCATGTTTAGTTTTTAAGATTGGTGTCCCTTCACAGGTCCACAACTCAGGCAACAGAATCAAACTCAAGATTTTTACCTCATTAAAGAAGAAAAGTAAATATGACCGTATTATCCTGCAACTGACTCGAAAGTTTGAACTATATGCATGACTCACTACACGTGTGGTGCATGCTCGCCAAATTAAAACCCAAACATTTGTAATTATGAAAAGATTAATGATCAAATTAATTTACAAAATATATGGAATTTTTCAAATTAATTTCTAAAAATTTTATTAATCATATTAATCCTAACTGAATCAAATTAGTTTTTTGGTGGCAAACAATCATTTGATAATATATATAATTTAATTAATAAAATATCAAATTTACTTAAAAAGTTATATTTTTAAAAATTAATATGATTAATAAAACTTTTCGAAAGACCAATTTAAACAAAAATATATTTCACTAATCAATTTGAACATTTACCTATTCTAAAATGCCTTGAAGTTGTGGGAGTTTGCCAAACACTTTTGGTTGAAAGAAAGAACTTCGATATCAGTGATAGAAAATTAAAACTCAATCATGTAGGTCATCATGAATAAGCTTCAATTGCCTCTACTTTTTGACCACAAAAAGACATATCACGGTCACACACATAAATATAAACAAATGAAAATTGACACAAATTAATGCAAAGGTTAGAGGGGGAAAAACAAAAGTACTCTTTCTCTCTTTTCTCTAAGTATTATTGCTTCCTCTCCTTATTCTTTTCTTTCTATTTCTATATCTTCTCTCTGATCTCCCTCCCTCCCACGCACGCTTGCTTCTTTTTCCAAATTCCAAACCAAAGTTTCTTCATTTTAAGGGTAAGCAAGAAACAATGCCTCCTCCACCATTAAAGGAGTTGATTGAAGAGATGGAGTCATCAATAGAAGATGTTCCTTGGGTTTTCATCTGTCCAATCTCACTGGAGCCAATGAGAGAGCCAGTCACACTCTGCACTGGCCAAACCTACGACAGATCCAACATCCTCAAATGGTTGTCCCTCGGCCACAACACTTGTCCCACCACCATGCAACACCTTTGGGACCATTCCCTCACCCCCAACACCACCCTCCACGCCTTCATCTTCACATGGTTCTCTCAGAAACACTTCTCCATCAAGAAATGCCTCCAAGATGTTCAAGAAAGAGCCTTTAGCCTCTTGGAATCACTCAACAAGGTTAAGGGTCAAGCAAGAGTCAAGTCCCTCAAGGAACTTCGCCAGCTTCTTGATTCTCACCCTTCAATAAGGAACACAGTTGTGGAACACAACGGAGTTTCCTTGGTTTCTTCATTGTTAGGACCTTTCACTTCCCATGCTGTTGGGTCAGAAGCCATTGGGATACTAGTGAAGCTGGATTTGAGTTCGGAGGCTAAGAAGAATCTGATGAACCCAGCAAAAGTGTCGTTGCTGGTTGATATCATGAACGAGGGAACCATTCAGACAAAGATGAACTGTGCAAAGTTGATTGAGACATTGTTGTTGGAAGGACACGTGTCACCAAGCTTGAGCCTTTTGGTTGGTTTGTTAAGGTTAGTTAGAGACAAGAAGCACCCAAGTGGGGTGGTCTTAAACGGCCTCAAACTGATAAACATGTGCAGTTCCAGTTCCCAAGAATCAGTTATAACTTCCATTGTGAGCATTGGAGCGGTGCCCCAATTGGTGGATCTATTGCCAACATTAAACGATGAGTGCTTGGAGATAGCACTGTGTATTCTGGAAGTGTTGTCAAAAACTCAAGAGGGAAGAATGGCGTTGAAAGATTATTGTCCCAATGTTGTGGTTAATGTGGTGACATTGCTGATGAGGGTCTCTGAAAGATGCAAGCAATTTGCGCTTTCGATATTGTGGGGTATTTACAAGCTTGCACCGGAACAGTGTGCGTCTGAGGCTATGGAGGCTGGTTTGGCGGGAAAGCTGCTTCTGGTGATTCAGAGCGGTTGCAACCCTATTTTGAAGGACATGTCTGTTGAGTTCTTGAAGTTATGCAGTTTGAATTACTCTGCTAGTATCTTCATCTCTAAGTGTATGCTTACCACAACAATTCAATAAATTTTATTTAACAAATAACAACCAAGTTTGTTAATCAAATTGTTAGAAAAGCTGAGTTGGGAGATCAGAAAGTGATAATGAAATGAAATTGTATCGTATAGTTTATCTTTTCAGTGTTTTTATTTTAGAAAATAGCAATACTAGATGGCCAGCTTTGGCCATCAATATTAAAATGTACTAATTAAAAAAATAATATTAAGTTATTTGATTAAGAGTAATGCTATTTGAACAAGTAGTTTTGTCCAACTAAGTGTAATTAAGTGGTTTATTTTTATGCTAAATAGAATATTATTTCGGTATTAAATAGTATAAAAAAGTGTACCTAAATAAAGTTCTATTTGACACCGAAATTGTCTCTTATTTAGCATCGAAATAAATCACTTGATTATACTTTGTTGATAAAAATTACTTGTTCACATAAAATTATTGTTTGATTAAGATAACTGATTAATAGTTAGAAATGTGGACTAAAATAAATTAAAATTGCTAACTTTTTAGCTTTCTTCTTTCGAAATAGAAAAATATGAAAACTTCTAGAATTGAAATAAATTAAAATGGCTGAAATCCTCTCGTTTACTTCTTTAAAACTAGAAAAAATAAGAAACTTTTAGAGTTGGTATTTTTTATTTGGTCAACGAAATAGAAAATGGATTGGATGATGGGTTTAAATTTGGTCAAGATCCGAAGACCATAAGCTAGTATAGTGTATAGAATACAGTGTGTCCATATATTTTTAAATTTTAAAAGTTACTAATACTATAGTAAATTAAAAGTACGGGCCTGCAGACATAATTGATAATTCATAGTCACAGGCTCACATCATAGATTTTTTTTTTTATTTTTTATCAAAAAATAGATTGAAAAAAAGACTCGAATTACATAATTAATAATTCATAGTCACAGGCTCACATCATAGATTTTCTTTTTTATTTTATCAAAAAATAAATTGAAAAAGAGGTTCGAATTTAAAACCTCTAATAAAGAAAGGAGCAAATGCCGTTTGAGCTACAACTCATCGGCTAGTCATAACATAGAATTTGATTGGTGAATTTGTTGTTGGGTTGAATTCATAGGCAAGATGGTAAGTCATTTGAAGTTTTATTTGTGGATTTATTTTTTTAAGTTATATTAGGTGTATATTAAAATCAGGGATAATATTAAGTGTATATTTATTTAGTCAATCAAATTTAATAAAGTCATTTATTTTAATATCATTTGGAATAACATTTTAATGTCAAATAATATAAAAAAATAGTACAACACTAAACTTTTATTTGATATTGAAATAGTTTTTTATTTAAGATATAATATATGACTTGGTTGGATTTAGTTGAATAAAATAGACGTACACAAAAAATTATTGTTAAATCAGTTATCAAAATAAGTCACTAGTGTATAATACACATTAATCACATATATGTATTTTGTATTTCGATGTGATTAATGTGTATACACTAGTGATAGATTTTGATAGCTAATTTTGGTGTACAAATAGAATTGTTTAATTTTTTTTATGTTTGTTATATTTTAATCTTATTAAAAGTTTAGTTGATGATTGATTATAAACGTTTGTAAAATATTTTTTTAAGATTTGATTTGTAAATTTGTTAGTATTTAATTAAATATTTGATGAATTTTATTTGATTAACTATATCTTTATTGATAGGTTGTTAGAAGTTTAAATTATGAATTTGTTAATATTTGATTGCTAAATTTATTAAATTTTTTATATTTGGATTTTGATTTTGACTTAACATAAAGTCAAATTTGATTTACCAACTATATAATGCCATTTATCCATTAAGATTCCATCAATTATCCATTCATCATATCTAATTAATTTATTTAATATCAATATAATCCTAAAATTTCTAATATACTAAAATAATCACTCTAACCATTTAATCTTTTTCTAAAATCACTTCAATCATTTTATCTTCTTTCTCTCTCTCTCTATATATATATATATATAGATCATTTCTTCCTTTCTTCCCTATTATTTTATACCTATTTTATTTTTAAATTCTTTAATTTTTCTTCCACAGCAGGAGTACTCCTCTCCTCATATTCTTGGTAAATTCTTTCTTTTTTTTTTTTTGTTTTAAAAAGTAAGCAATTTTTCATTGCTAATTTTTTTGTAGTTTTTTTTTTTAAATTATATCAAAATCTACTTAAATTTTTGAACATGTACTTCTCCATCTTTATCTTCTTTGATAAATTCATATTCTTTACTATTTCTTGTAAATGTAATCCGGGCTTATTTTTGTAGTTTTTTTAATCTAATTTTAAAAACTACTCAAATTTCTTGATGCTTTTTTTTTTTTTTGCAATTAGTTATACACCATTTATATTTTCTTAACATGAAAGGAGTTGTCATGAGTTTTTCTCTTTATTCCTTTCTTTTATTTTTTTTGTTGACTATAAGTAAGAAAAATTCTTTATTTGAATAAAATTTGATTAAGAGATGTTCGCTTATAATTTTGATTAAGATTTTGTTACAATTTAATTCACATGTGATTTTATAAATGATTAGGTTATGACTTATTATTTGAATTTAATTTAAATTAGTTTTTTTTTGAAATTTTTGAATTCCTAGTTTAAATGTTGAATAGAAAATATAAACACTTTCAAACAATGTATGTGATTCTTATAACTATTTATTCGAATTTATGTAAAAAAATTGGATGAATACCAAAATAATATAATGAATACCTAGTCCAGTAGCATTGGTTGACTTTCAATAAGAATTTATATGAGTGAGATTTTAAAACTTGAATTTTATACAAAATTGGACATATATTGCAAATAAAATTTTGTTGCAATTATGCACAAAACATTCGTATAAATGTGTATATTTGTTGTATTATTTTTATTTAAATTTATACCATTTTGCAACCATATTTAAAATTAGTTATATTTTTTATTTATTTATAAATTTTATAAGATTAAATTAGATTGAAGAATCAAACTAAATCATTATAACACAAATTTAAACAAACTACTTTTCCAATCCACATTAATCACATATGTATTTTATATTGCAATGTGATTAATGTGTATACATTAGTGATTGATTTTGGTAGCTAATTTTGGTGTGCAAATAGAATTGTTCAATTTTTTTTATGTTTGTTACTTTTTAATCTTATTGAAAGTTTAGTTGATGATTGATTATAAATGTTTGTAAAAAATTTTTTTAAGGTTTGATTTGTAAATTTGTTAGTATTTAATTTGATGTTTTGATGAATTTTATTTGATTAACTATATCTTTGTTGATAGGTTGTTAGAAGTTTAAATTGTGAATTTGTTAATATTTGATTGCTAAATTTATTAAATTCATTTATATTTGGATTTTGATTTTAACTTAACATGAAATCAGATTTGATTTACCAACTATACAATGCCATTCATCCGTTAAGATTTCATCAATTATCCATCCATTATATCTAACTAATTTATTTGATTTCAATATAAACCTAAAATCTCTAGTGCATTAAAATAATCACTTTATCCATTTGATCTTCTCCTAAAATTACACTAACAATTTTATCTTTTTTCTCAATATATATAGAGATCATTTCTTCCTTTCTTCCCTATTATTTCATACCTACTCCATTTTCAAATTCTTTAAAATTTTTTTTTCATTGCAGAGCACTTCTCCCTCTTCATCTTCTTTGGTAAATTCTTAATTTTTTTTTTTTGTAAAAAGTAAGCCGGGCTTATTTTTGTAGTTTTTTTAATCTAACTTTAAAAACAACTCAAATTTCTTGATGCATTTTTTTTGCAATTAGTTATACACCATTTATATTTTCTTAGCATGGGAGGAGTTGCCATGAGTTTTTCTCTTTATTGCTTTCTTTTATTTTTCTAGTTAATGATAAGCAAGAAAAAATTTTTGTTTGAATAAAATTTGATTTGGAGATGTTTGCTTATAATTTTGATTAGAATTTTGTTGAAATTTAATTCACATTTTTTTTATTTTATAGATGATTAGGTTAAGATTTAAATTTAATTTAAATTAATTGATCTTTAGAACTTTTGAATTCGTAGTTTAAATGTTGGATAGAAAATTTAAAAATATTAAATCTATGCATGTGATTGTTATACTTATAACTATTTATTTGAATTTATGTAAAAAAAAATGGATGAATAATAAAATAGTATAATGAATATTTAGCCCAATAGTAATGGTTGACTTTTTAGTTATATTTTTTATTCATTTGTAAATTTTGTAAGATTAAATTAGATTTAAGAATCAAACTAGACCACTATAACACAAATTTCAACAAACTACTTTTCAATTTTTGCAGAACTAGTGATTGTTTTAACTTTTTCAAATTGAGTTAGAAAAATAAGGCCGTCTAACTTTCAGTCAATTCAGACATATTAAAGGTTTTAAAAATCTTAATATTATCTATGAGTTGGTTGGAAGTTATAACGGTCTCCATTTTTCTTACACAATTAAATTTTTCAGAATAATTAGTAAGTCATGCATTTTTTTAAACCGTAACACGCTAAGTAGCCAACCGAGACATGAGATATGATCAGAACTTAATTTACATTATTTTGTTTGATATTGATTTTATTTGATTTTTATGAATTTCACTAAAAATTTAGGTTTGCATATGATTGATTTTTCTATGTGGAGAATCAAGCAGTTAATGCACATATATATGACCTTCCGAAATTTGTTATTTCGAGTTTTAAACAATTCAATTATCAAATATTATTAATTATATTCTGTATGGCTTAGTTATGCTATATAAGTGATCTTTTCACTTTATTTATTCAAGACTGATTTACCAATACTACTCTAAAGCATTGGACCATGGGTTTAAATTTGGTCAAAATCTAAAAGCTATAGTATATAGTATAGTTTAGACTACACTCTGTTCTTATTTTTTAAAATTTTAAAGGTACTAACACTATAATATATTATATTTTAAATTTAAAGTTTTCTTTGTGGATTTATTTTTTTAATAATACACTATATTTTTTTTTAAATTTCAATAATATATAATACACTATAAGATTTCATCACTTATTCAGCCATTATATCTAATTTATTTATTTAATTTCAATATAATCTTAAAATCTCTAATACACTAAAATAAATTTTTTAAAATCTTTTCAACTATTTGATTTTCTCCTGAAATTACTCCTATCATTATATCTTCTTTTTTAATATATAGATCACTTCTTCTTTTCTCCCATATTTTATACCTACTTTATTTTTAAATTCTTTAACCTTTTTTTTACTGCAAATCAGAATACTTCTCCCTCATCTAAATTCTAAAATATTTTATTAAATATTATTTTTAAAAATATAATTCATCGTTATATAATATATATAAACAAATTTATTATATTTCACAAAAACTAACTTGGCTTATTAGTAGTGAATTCTCAAATGTTAGTCACGTAGCACGTATACTCAAGAGGGGGTGAATTGAGTATATAAACAATGATGTATATTTTTCGCGAAAGCTTAAATTGATTGGTATTTAAAAGACTCAAATGCTTGTACTAGTATTTTTCCAAGGACTTAAGCCACTTCTTAAGTACTTACAAGGAGCTTATACTTTCCAAAACACTTGTAACATATAAATGACGGTAATTAAAGAGATAAAGGATAGAGATACGATACACAAGATTTATAGTGGTTCGGCACAACCTTTGCCTACGTCCACTCTTTCTCAATCGCAAT
>JASCZI010030658.1:0-14590 GCA_036250425.1 Stylosanthes scabra
TATATATATATATATATATATATATATATATATATATATAAAACTTAAGCCTATTAATTACATTAATATCCTTTACACCCCCTAAAACTTAGGTAGGGGCTTTGTCACGCACTAAGCCTAAGTTTGGATCTGAATTTGTGAAACAAGATTGTTCCTAATGCCTTGGTGAAGATATCAGCCACCTGTTCTAGTGAAGAGATATGAGTGACAAACAATTTCTTGCTAGATACCAGATCTCTAAGAAAAAATAGATCAGTCTCCAAGTACAGGATTAGCTGACAAGTAACATGTGCTCTTGTTGTCACAATAGATTGTAGGAGGTATTGGTTGAGGAATTTGAAGTTTAGCTAATAGCAGCTGTATGGACATGATTTCTGTTTGAGTTGTTGTTATAGCCCTGAATTCTGCTTCAGTACTGGATCTACTCACTTTGCTCTGCTTAGCACACTTCCATGAAATGAGGTTGGTTCCGAGATAGATGCAGCATCCTGTGGATCTCCAGCGGTCATCTAAGTTAGAAGCGCAATCTGCATATGAAAATACCAAAATTCTATAGTCAGTACAACAAGAAAATAATAAACCCTTGGATACTATACCTTGCAAGTATCTTAAAATCCTCTTTACAGCCTTCCAGTGATTGATTGTTGGTTTTTGCATGCATAAACTGGGAGCACTTGTTGACAGCATATGCTATGTCAGGTCGAGTGATGATCAGATATTGTAATGCACCTATAATAGATCTATATCTCTTTGGGTCATCAAACAAGTCATAATCATTCATGTATAATTTCAAAGAAGATATCATTGGGGTTGGAACTGACTTTGCCTCAGTCATACAAGTTTTGAGTAAGAGATCCTTGGTATATTTAGTCTGACTGAGCAGAAGTTTTTGTGTCCCTAAATCATCAATTTCTAATCCTAAAAAGTAATTGAGTTTACCTAAATATTTAAAGGAAAAATAGAATGTAGTTGATAGATTAAATTTTGTATTTCAACACTATTAGAACCTGTAATAACTATATCATCAACATAAACAAGTATGTATATTACAGTACCATGTTGTTTTCTTACAAACAGAGCTATAGCATGTTTAGTATTCTGAAAGCCAAATCGGTGCAAAGTAAGAGCTAAAGTCTTGTACCAAGCCCTAGGGGCTTGCTTTAGTCCATAAATAGCATTATTTAGTTTGCATACTTTGTTAGAATTAGCTGAAATAAAGCCCTGTGGGTGATGCATGAAAACAGTTTCAGTTAACATTCCATTCAAAAAAGCATTGTCAAAATTAAATTGTCTAATAGTCCAAGATTGTGTTAAGGCAATAGTGAGAATGATCCTTATTGTAGTTGGTCTAACTACTGGGCTAAATATTTCTTCATAATCAATGCCCTCCTTTTGTTCAAAACCTTTGGCTACTAATCTTGCCTTGTACCTAACAATTTCACCCTTTAGATTTTTCTTTTGTGCAA
The DNA here is from genome assembly GCA_036250425.1 of Stylosanthes scabra. Lineage (NCBI taxonomy): Eukaryota > Viridiplantae > Streptophyta > Magnoliopsida > Fabales > Fabaceae > Stylosanthes > Stylosanthes scabra. The sequence goes on from JASCZI010030658.1 coordinate 1,467, forward strand.
AAACCCATTTACAGCGAACTATAGTGGCATTAGCTGGTGGATCAACCAGATTCCAAGTCTGACATTTAAACAAAGCTTGAATTTCTGTTTCCATAGCCTGGCGCCACTATGGAACTTTCAGGGCTTGGCTAGCAGTTTTAGGTATAGTTTTAGTGAAATCTGTTTGTTGTAAATTAGTACTAGTGAGTAATGTTTTTGGTTTTAAAGTCCCTGTTTTAGACCTAGTTGACATAGGATGAGTATTCAAATTAGGAATAGGTTGAATTGGAAGAACAATTTCAATATTACTAATTGGAACCTAATTTCCCAGAGTTATGTCAATAGAAGAAGACTGAGATGTGGCTGCAGCTGTTGCTGGTTCAGTTGGTATTGTAGTCTCTTCAATTGGGAGTGATATATCTTGAGTGCCAACAGCTGGTAGATCAGGAGTAGGCTGAGGTGGTGGCAAAATTGGTTGATTGGGAGGCCTAGAAATGGTAAAGGATCCTGTTGTATCCAATGGAATAATTCCTGCAGAACTTGTCAAGTGATCAGAAATAACAGGAGTAGTAATAGAAGAGGTAGTTTTTGTGAAAAAATCTTTATATGGAAATATGGTTTCATAAAAAACAACACTCTTATAACCATTATGTTGAGAATCATATCCAAGAAAAATACAAAATTTACTTTTACAATCAAACTTGTGTGGATTATATGGTCTAAGATATGGATAACAACCACAGCCAAATATTCTAAGAAGACTATAATCGGGTTTCTATTATACAGTTTCTCAAAAGGAGTTTGCATCTGCAGTGTTGGGGTTGGCATTCTATTGATCAAATAGACTACAGTTGTGAATGCAGAATCCCAATACTGCAGAGGCATGGAGGCAGTAGCAAGGAGAGAAAGCCCAGTATCAGTAATGTGTCTGTGCTTTCTCTCTATGCTGCTTTGTTGTTGGTGTGTGTAAGGGTAAGAGAGCCTATGTAAAATGCCATGTGTTTTTAAAAAAGAAGTAAAGGCAGTAGAAGTAAATTTCGTGCCATTATCACTCTGAAGTGCTTTGATTCTGCACCCTGTTTGGTTTTCCATATAAGCTTTGTAGCTTTGAAAAGCAATCAAAGCGTGTGACTTCTGTGTTAAAAGAAAAAGACATACATATCTAGTGCAAGCATCCATAATACTTACATGATATTTGTATCCATTCTGAGAAGTAAATAGGGCAGGACCCTAGATATCAATAAAAATTAATTTTAAAGGAATCAGATAAGTATTTCTCGAAGATGGAAATGGAAGTTGATGCATTTTAGCAATTGTACAAAACTCACAAATTTTATGATCAAGATCATTTTTAGAAACTGAAATATTACAAGTATTCATAACACAGTGGACACTCTTAATATTACAATGACCTAATCTTTTGTGCCATAACTCATAAGAGTTATGAAATTTAGTTTTTATAAGAAAAGATTTTGGTGTTCTTGAATTTGGATCAATTCCAGTAGACATAGATATAGGAGCAGAATTATAAGATGCAAACATATTAGACACAGAGGAATTAGTAAAATCAGTCATAGGTTAAGAATAAGAAAAATTTGATAAAGAAACAGGATTTCCAGAAACAAAATTACTAGAGACAGAATCTTTATTGATTGTACTAGAATGTAGATTCTTGCAATGCATATTAACAGAATTACTAGAACAAGTATCAGTCTTTGATGAAACAACAGTATTCAAGAAATTGGAAACATGAATTTGAGTTGTGTTACTCAAAGGAGATCTTCTTGGAATGACCAATGTGTCAAAATAGTAGAAGATACCACCTTTAGCCTTGCCCTGCAGAAGTTGATCCCTGGTAACCTGATCATGAATGATACAAGTTTCAGGCCAAAACTAAAAAAGGACTTTATCATCTGCAGAAAACTTAAACACACTGAGCAAATTTTGTGAGATAGAAGGAACACGTAACAAATTGTCAAGTTTGTAAAACTTATTGTGAGATTTGTCAAATAGAAAAGAGAAACCAGAATTGAGAATAGGAACCCCCTTTCCATTACCAATATAGAGCTGTTCTGGTGTCTGGTTTGAGTCTGAATGCTGCATGAGGTTAGCATGCGCAGCCGTGACATGGTGAGAAGCACCAGAATCAGCATACTAGGGAGATTCAACAGTAGTGGTTGGTCCTGTCAAGTAAGCATTTGGTTAATGAAAAGATGCAGCTGGAGGTGATGGATAGGAATTAGCATAAGGAATGGACTGTTGGGAAGCTATTGGTGGAGTCTGAAAGGATGGATCATAACGATGATAGAAAGTTTGAACAGTGTGGCCCAATTTACCACACAATTGACATTGTGCTCTATTTTCTTGAAATCTTCCCCTTCTTGCAGTTCGGCCACCTCTTCCATGGCTCTTCCATTTCTGCCACCCCTTCCATAGTTCTGATCAATTGTGGGTGTTGTTGCTTGGGTGAAGTGTGTCATAGCAGTTACCTTATCTTTCTTATTGATTCTGTGTTCAAAAGCTTTCAAAAAGCTCTCGGCTTCATGGATTGTGAATGTAGTCACTCTAGACATGACTGAAGTCACATATCCATCATATTCATCAGGTAAGCCATCCAAGATAGCTTGAATATGATCATCCTCAGTAAACGGATGCCCAATAGAGTGTAAAGAGTCAACTAACTGCTTAATAGATTCAAGATATTCCTTTATTGTACCAGTTTTCTTAGTGGTTCGAAGCTGAGTCTTCAAACTCTGGATCCTAGTCTTCGAAGATGTGGTGAAGATATGAGTAATGGTGTTCCAACTTTTTGCAAATGTTGTACAATGCACCACTTTGTTCTTGTATGTGAGTGTCATAGATGCATCTAACCAGGTCATGAGACCTGAATCATGTTGAGCCCACTCTGCATACTTATCCGATTCTTGAATGATTGTGGGCGATTTCATTTTCTTCTGAGATGCAGCAGCTCCAGCTTCACCATCGTTAGGGTTCTTTGGTGACTCTTTTTCATCAGGGCTCGTAATTTCTTCAAATTGAGCTGGGGTTTGTGACGGATTGAGATGTCCCTGAAGCTTCAGCGTGCGAACTGTGAGAAAAATTGATTTTTGCCATGTCCATAAATTGTTCTCGTCCAGTTTGTCCGAAAGAGGGATCAATATGTTCTTGATTTTCGTTTGAGATGATGGAATTACCGCCATGATGATGGATCTGAACTCTGAGCTTTGGATACCATGTAGAAGTACTAGTTGCAAGATTCAGAAACAAGAAGCAAAGCTTCTTGAACAATGAAGAGAGAAAGAAGATGACAGAAACGGAAAGTAAAGTGAAGAATGAATATGATTTTGGTGAAGTTAGTTTTACAGAGTTGTTAGCATTAATATATATACAATCGGCTAAGCTAACTTAAAGACAAGCCTAACTAACTCAAGCCACACTAGGCTAACTAACTTCAGCCTATTAATTACATTAATATCCTTTACAATTTGATTACTCATTAAAATAAATATGTTTGATTATAGTTGAATTTTTGAAGTATAATTTGAAAAACGTTTGATTATAATACGAGTTTAAATTTTGATTTCAATTATTGAGTTTGATTATTATTTTAAATGCGTTTAATTATAGCTGAGTTTTGAAATATAATTTAAAGTGTGTTTGATTATAATTTTATTGTAGGGTAAAGTTGAACTTTGATTTATATTTTTTAGTTAGATTATTATCTTTAATGTGTTTGATTATATAACAAGAATTTGTAATATAATTAAAAATGTGTTTGATTATTATTTTGAGTATATTTAATTATAACCGAATTTTAGAATATCATCTATAATCTTTTATTTATGAAATCTTTTATAATTTATAACCTTTAAATTCTCTATTTTATTGTTGTTCTGATTAGAAATAACCTTCTTAATTATGATTTAGTATTTTAAAATTTTCATTATGTTTTATTTGAAGTGTTGATGAGGTGTGATATATCAGAAAGATGTTGTATAATCACGACATGAGAAGAGAAAAAAGTGATTAATGTCGATGAAGGGTTCAAAGAGTAACGAACACTGAAAAGAGAAGTGACGAGAAATGCACTGATTAAGCGCGTGTGCAGGATTTGTCATTATTTTAATACATTATATTTAGGATAATGCTATTTGAACAAGTGGTTTTGGCCAACTAAGTGCAATCAAGTGATTTATTTCTATGCTAAATAGAATATTATTTTGGTGTCAAATAGTATAAAAAATTGCACCTAAATAAAGTTCTATTTAACATCGAAATAGTCTTCTATTTAGCATAGAAAAAAATCACTTGGTTGCATTTAGTTGGCCAAAACCACTTGTTCATGTAGAATTATTGTTATATTTATATATGTATAAAAAATATATAAATATTTGATGACTGATTTTGGTGTACAAATAAAATTATTTTTCTAAAAATTTAAAGTTTAGCATAAGATAAATACAAATGTTGATGCGACAACATAACCCATTAGGTTGATGCGAGTCCAAGAAATGTAGCGAAGAAAGATATAGAGGTAATGATGGAAGGAAGATTGATTCAGCGGCAGAATTAATGTTTTTGGAGTGTGTTGAGTTTGAACAGGAGGTTGTGAAAAGAGATATAGTACAAGAAATTTTGGATGAGTGGAGTTTTTCCAATTTCAATCCGAGTGGAGCGTCTAATATTCCAGTGTTGAAGAATCATTCGGCATAATTGGTGGTGATGGATCACAATGAAGATGAAGAACATGATGGCTCAACTTTACTTCCATACGGGATTTTGAATGAATGGAATTTTGTAAAGAAAAATAAGTCTGACAGGAGTACTAATGAGAGCTCGGAACGAACAGTAACTCGGAGTTATAGGAAAAAAGAGTGTAATGAAAACAATCTTAATTAGTATGTTGGAAGATGTTGGTGTTGAGTCAGAGCGTGCTATGGGTCTGACTGGCTCTTTGGTGACAAACGAATCTGTGTGCTCATCTGGAGTAGGAATTGGTTAGGTTGTCACAGAAGGGTCTCATGATAAGCAAATTCTCTCAAAAAGAAAGGAGAAAGATTAGCTAGGGGAGAGCGGTGATTAGCTCAGACTGTTGAAAATGGCCTAGGGGTTTCTAATGATGAAGAAGATTTTATGGCCGGTTTAAAGGAGCTTAATGAGGCTAGAGAGTTGAAAAGAAAAGAAGCAAAGAAAAATGAGAAGGTGCGTAAGAGCAGACTGAAGAAGGTAAAGCTATGAATGGGTGAATTTCATTGGTTTGACTTCGGGGTAGGGTGAGAAATGGATCCGAATTAAGAGTTGGCTACCTTTTTGAAGATGGTGTGCCTTGTATGGATTGTATGGTCTAATTAGGTGTTTGTTTTGAGTTTAATGTTGATCTAGGTATTGATATTATTGGATGTTTGATAAAGTATTGTTTAGAGGAAATTGTAAGAAGTGGAAAATAAGGTGTTTGTGGGTAGCAATTCAAGGCGGAAAATATAGTACTTTTTAATTTATTAGTACTTTATGGGTGTTTTTGGTGTCTTTATCTATGTTGAATTGTACTTTTGCATCCTAATTGATTCTAATGGCATTATCCAAAGAACTAACTTAGAGTCTTAGACTTATCGCTTTACTCCCCATTTGGATCGAGAATAAAACAAAACTTTCTAAAAAAAAAAAAATTAAGTTAGGGGCCACTGCCCCTTGACCCTCCACCCGTGCGTGTGTGTTTATTTATTAGTAGGTGTGGTAATATTTACAGGGTTGTGCTAGTAGGTGGTTGACAAGCATGCAGTGGAGGTGGTGCTTGATGCTGTGATGGTGGAATGGATATATAGGAATAAAAAATATTGAATGAGGTATTTTGGAATGAAATATTGTTAAAGTTTCTGTCATAACTTTTATTATCTAAAAGTATTAAAAATAGTAAAATTTTAGCATTAAGACTAAAATTTTAGTTTCAATTTTTATTCACTAAATAATATTAAAACATAAAATATTACTTAGTTATAAATGATATTAAAACATAAAATTATTATTTTTAGTAAAATTTTCTAATTTTTTGCACTTAAACTTTTTTATTAAATCAAAAAAAGAAACTAATAAATACTATTATGAAAAGGAAAAATGCTAAATAAAGTGAATAAATAAAATTAAATATTTGTATAGTAATTTTTATTTTATTCACATGAAAATTTTTTCATCCTATAACTCACTAAGAAATTAATGTAGCAAAATATATAAGTAATATTTGAGTTTTTTAACTTTTAATTTTAGCCCTTTTTTTTATAAAATATTTAGGTCTATCATTATTTTTAACTCTATTTTCGATTCCTGCAGCATAGATTTTGTCTCAGATTTAAGTATACAACAACTCATTTATTATGAACAATAAACGTTTTAAAATCTTCACTTGTCGTAATATATGCTGTATATAAATCCAATAAGGTTTGAGGTTTAATTTGTTCAGATATCAGTTCTCTTTCTCTACCTTGCATCATCAATTAAGTTTGTTCATCAAATACCAATATTTAAATTCTCACTTTAATTCTCATATTAAAACACACAATGGTTCTTCAGAAATCATCTTCATCACCATCTATGGTGTTTAAAGTGAGGAGGAATCCAGCAGAGCTAGTGGCACCTGCTGGGCCCACTCCCCATGAGCTTAAGCTTCTCTCCGACATTGATGACCAACAAGGTCTACGTATCTACAATTCAGCGGTTCAGTTGTTTCCTTACAGCCCTTCAATGGCAGGGAAAGACCCTGTTCATGTCATTAGGGAAGCATTATCCAAAGCACTTGTGTTGTATTATTCATTAGCTGGGAGGCTTAGGGAAGCTCCTAAGGGAAAACTTATGGTGGATTGCACTGCCGAAGGTGTATTGTTCATTGAAGCTGATGCAGATGTTACACTTGAACAGTTTGGTGTTGATTTCCTGCCTCCATTCCCTTGCTTTGATGAGCTCCTGTACCATGCTCCATTTTCTAATGATGGAATTATTAATTCTCCACTCTTGCTTATTCAGGTTATATTCCTTGCTAAACAACTTTAACTGTAGACACCAAAAAAAACTTTAACTGTAAAATAATTAATTTTTTAATTAACCCTAGAATTTAAAACATATAATTTAAAATTTAAAATAAAAAATAATTTAAAATAGTAATACTACATATACAAGTTTTTATTTATCTAAACTCATCTAAGTTGAAACTTATAAATATGGGATAAAAAGATTGAAACATAACACAAAATATATTTACACACAACACAAAATTAAACACCATTTGTAAAATTAATTATGCATAACATAGAAAAATTGAACCTCATCACAAAAATAAAGATACTTAGTTAGACTTAATAATTGATAAAAACACTTGTATTTCTAGTTTTTTTTCATGTATAAAATTTGACCAATAATATTTTTAAAAAAAAGAAATATCACATTACCATAAATTTTAATTTATTTTTATCATTATTTAACCTTTAAAAAGTGTGAATTGTTGGTTAAATGTGTTTAGCTCATTTTATATGTGGATATACGGAATGACAGGTGACACGGCTCAAATGCGGTGGCTTTATCTTTGCTATTCGTATGAATCACACAATGTGTGATGGAACTGGAATCCTTCAATTCATAAAGGCCATTGCAGAAATAGCCCAAGGTGCATCAAAGCCTTCTATCATGCCAGTGTGGTGTAGGGACCTTCTTTGTGCCAGGGACCCACCAAGAGTCACATTCCTCCACCCTGAGTATCAACAACTACCGCTTGATGACTACGAAAATAGTCCCTCTTTCAAATCTTGCCATGCTTCCTTCTTCTTTGGTCCCAAAGACATTGATGCATTGCGCCGCCTCCTCCCTCCTCACCTTGCCCAATCTTCCTCCACTTTCGATATCCTCACTGCATTCCTCTGGCGTTGTCATACCGCTGCACTGCATTCGAAAAACCCTAATAAAGAGGTTCTCTTGATGTGCGTAGTCAATGCACGTTTTGAACCTAGCAGGTTACAATAACTACCTTTTTAATTTATTTCAAGGTTACGATACCTGGACTGGTCAATAAACTAGTAGAGTAATTGATTTATTAATTTAAAAATCTGACCCAATTGAACAGTAGTCGATTGATATACTCAAATATATATTAAAATAATTTAAAATATAATATAAAATTATTTAAAATATAATAATATTATTTTATATAAAAAAATTAATTTTTCTTTATGAAAACCAAATTGGTTTAATCAACTAACCGATTAATTTTCTGATTCACCAATTAAATGTTTGGTTCATCGGTTGTCAACCAATTTTTGTGATTAAACCAGATCAAAGAGGAGATTGATTCCCATTTTTTTTTCAAACCAGCCTTTACACTGGGAACATTAATTTATTCTAAGCTAATGGAAAAGTTTAAGCGCAATGCTACGGAATCAATGTTAGGGAATTAATATGGAGTCAATGAGTATAATTAGGGAAATAGTTGGTGGTAAAAAGGAAAAGAGAAAAGAAGAAAAAATAATATTAACTTTTTATTATCTCCCTAATATTAATTATCAAAACTTTCTCAAAGTTTAATAATCATAATTTATTAGTTCATAACATCTCTATTCTAACTTTTATTTTATTTATGAATTTCTATTAAATTAAATATAGTATTTTGCATTATAATAACGACCTATCATTATTCTTTATCATTATTCTTTGCCAATACCATTTTTGTTTAGGTTAAATCCCCCACTGCCTAAAGGGTATTATGGTAGCGCTTTTGCGCTTCCTGCCATAGTTTCCACTGTGGGGATGCTATGCAGGCGGCCCTTGAGCTATGCGTTGGAGTTGGCAAAGAAACCAAAGAAAGAAGCAAGTGAGGAGTATGTGCGCTCTACTATCGATCTACTGGCCACGAAGGGAAGGCCTGCCTTCTCGTTGAGAAGATCATTTATAGTTTCAAACCTTTCAAAACTTGAGTTAAGTGATGTGGATTATGGATGGGGTAAGCCTTTGTATATTGGACCAGACAAGGCTGGTATACATGATATTCCTGGTCTGTGCTACTATCTTCCATATACTAACTCTAAAGGAGAGCATGGTACAGTTGTTTTAGTTTGCCTCCCTGAAGATGCCATGAAAAGGTTTGAAAATGAGATTAATGGAATACTACACATCAACGATGAAGATAAACCTATCAACTCAATTATGTCCAATCTGTAATGGATCCTTCTTATGAATATGCCTGCATGCATGTCAATTTAGTTTTACACCTCCTAGTGTGTGGCTGTGTTTTTTTTTTTTCTTTCGTTAAAAAATAAAGAATTGATAATATGTGCGTGTGGGCGTTTTTAAATAGATTGAGATAGAAAAGTTAAAATACAAAATAAAATTGATGATAATAATTAAGTTTGTTGGCTAAGTTAAATTATCGGATTACTATCTAGTTTTTTCTTATATTTTATATTGTTTTAATAGAGCAAAATTTGATCTTTAGATATCTTTTAATTAGTTCTTGATCTTTCGCACAAAAAATGGCTAAAGGAAAAGTTAGTATACGAGGTGGTAGTTGGTCACTTGGTCCTATTCATGGTGGATGCATAATTGAAAATCTAATAAATATTGGCCGATAAACAGTTGGTTTCGTAGTTGAAGTGATTGAAAATGATCCATAGTCGTCTAAACTCCAGTAAATTAAAGACTCAACTTATTATTTTATTCAATTTAAGTCAATAACACACTCTAGGTGCTGACACGATCATCCCGGTCTCATTTTCATTTAGGCATGATATTAAAACTTTGATGTCCCTTTGAGTTTTAGTTTATTCACATGGGATAATGAAATAGTACTAAGAAGTACAAGACCAAATGAGGAAATGTAAATTTTAGTATAGAAAATTTTCATTTTTTTACTAATGTTATGTTTTTTTATATTACTAGATGATATATATATATATATGTTAATGATACATTTAATATTAGTTTTTAATTTTATAAATTGTTAATTTTTTTTATATATAATTCAATTACTATAATGGTCATTTGATAGGGTAAAATATCAATATATCAATGTAACATTCTTAATAATAAGGTAGTATAGTTCTTCATGTCGATAATATATTCACATTAATTAAATTACATACAAAAGAGATTCATAACCAATTTATCATTTTTAAAAATCAAATACAATTTAAAAGCACACTTCAAATTGAATGAAAGTGCTAGTTGAAGAATACTAGACGTACCATTGTACACACCTTTACATATCATTTAGTAATATGAAAAAATGTAAACATAAACACGGAAACATGTAAATTTCTATAATAATATTTACATTTTTTATATTACTAAATGATTTATAGAGATGTATATAATAGTACGCACAAATTTATTTATAAATTATTATTAAGCTCTTGCATAATATAATTTGCTAATAGCAAGGCATGCACATACATATGGTTTAGTTGATATAATCTCATCAATCACGAATTGACGATGACAAACCGTGCATTGAGCAACAACAATTTGCAACACCAACATCCTCTGCAATGCATGGAGGCTGAAAACAAGAGCCATAATCCTTCTTGAACCACCAGAAACATCGTTTCTGAATAAACTCAGCAACAAACGAATTCAACATTTCAATGGTAACATGCTGCATCACCACCACGTGTGCAATGTTACCTTTGCATGCCAAACTCCATCTGCGGCTAAATCCATCATCAAGAGGCTTCTCAAACACAACAGTGTTGCTAAAATCATTCAACATTGCACCAATTCTAGCCTCACGCAATCGATTATGTAAGTAACTTGCGTTCATTGTGCAATTTTCAGCTTCTTTTTGAAACCCTAATAAACCCCTCCTCGAAGTGATAGCATGACAAAGGAAGATTGGAGCATGTCCAGATCGGCTACCTGTGATAGTTGAGAACCAATGTATTCAACGTCTTTTCAGATTGTATTAATGTATTCTCTACGAGTTATTACAACTCCACATGAAATTGGGCATCCCAAGAATTTATGTCCAGAAACACACGCACTTCCAATGGATTTCTTGAAACTTATCTTTGGCGCCTGCATATATATTCGCATGTTCAATGACTCATAGTTATGGACACAATTTTTTAGACATGAGATATGATTTATTTTTGAGAAAATAGCACCTCCTGTCCTAGAAATATTATTAGTAAAATGGTATATATATATATATATATATATATAGGTGAATTGAGAGGGTAATTTACCCTCTTTAATTTATTGGTTCACAATTAACTTAATAAATAATTTTTTTGAATATTTAACATATAATCTAATTCAAATAAGAATTTCTTATGATATTTTGTGTTTTTTTCTAAGAGATGAGCACATAATATAAAATTTTCTTTTTTCGTTCTCTCTTGTCATACAAAAAGAACAAGTGATATAATATATCGTTTTTTTCATTCTATATGACCATTTTAAATTAAATTCAACAAAAAATAAAAAATAGATAAGCAGTTGTATACACAGAAAATCCAGAGGCTTGATGGTTAACCATTCAATGGCCAATGGAATTAGTACACGCGGCTAACATTGACCAAGCTGAATGGTACGTTTGAAAGTGCAATCATCTGTCCCGAGGCAAATGGGAAACGGAAAAGCAAATGTGTAATCAGGTTAGTTCGTTAAGCCATTGATAATGACAGGATGGTGGGTTGGGCTGGACCAATTATGTTGGGTACATTCTGGGTATCCAGGATATTTGATCCATACCTGTAAGATGTCACATATCCATAAAAGATATTTGTGGCCTCTTATTTAAATATATGAATTTTGTCCGTTTTGGACACGACACATAAATATATGAATTTTTTATTCAATTTTAAAAACCTTCTTACTCCCCTCTACTACGTGCTATTATTATAGATAAATTTATGTGTATCATTATACTCATTTATATATATCATTTAGTAATATGTAAAAATATAAATATTAGTACAAAAATTTATATAATTGTCAATTAACTGACTTATATTTTAATTAAAAAAATAAAATATCTCCTAATTTTTTATATTTCATTTTGTAAAAGTAATATTTTAAATTTTATATTTAAAATTCAAAATTTTTTATGATAAAATTCTTTTTAAATTTTTATATTTTTTCTTGTAAATCTAATAGTTGAAAATTTTAATTTGAAATTAATAAATTTTATTTTATTTTTTATATATCTAATTTGAAAAGAGCACTGTATAAATTATTTTTTAATTGGTCTTTCGAATCACGTGTCATGCTGAACTGCAATACGTTACATGATTCTTCATTTAATGGTGCATTCATGAAATGCGCTAAAGTGATGATAAGTGTCAATTAATTGAAAAATAAAAAATTTATGCTAAATTTTTAAGAGCTTGATACTTGTCAAGTAGAGACATTATTAATATTCAATCTTTATATAGTGTGACATTTTTTAATTTATTATAAATTTTCTAAAAAATAGAAAACATTTAATGGAACAATAATATATTAATGAAACAAATATAAGAAACGAAAGTAACAAAATTAACATAAAAAGTTATACTAACAATTAAAAGAAAATTTAAAATATTCATTAGAAATCATAAATCAGACTTACTCCAACACTTAAGTCTTCATAATTATTATTCACTTTTAATTTTTCGTTATCACTATTATTATTGTTCATACTTGGTGAAATTTTTACAGTCCAACTTTGAAAGACCCGCGATTGTGACACTTTCAGGGCCTAGTTGAAATATTCTCTCCCTCAATTGGGGATATTTTTTTCCCTTCTCCCTACACAATTCTAACTATGAACTTACCCCAATGAGCCACTAATTTGAGTCTCAGCCCAATTATTAGTAGCCCAACACATCCAACCCACTCCTCCTTTTGGGCCATCCACGGGCCACCCAACTCAAATTCCACATTTACACTTTTGTCCTCCACCTTAATCTTCTTCCCAAGACCGTCCCATGTCCCTTAATAACTTTTCACGTGGTCAACCTCCGTTTCCTTTTCTCTAAGTTGCATCCACGCATCACTCCCCAAATTATTTAAGTTACCAAGCTACCATTGCCACGGGCAGCATAGAACGTCTCATATATATATATATATATATATATATATAACTAATAAGTTTACGCGTCAATAATTATATAAATAATAAAGTTTTACAT